>JBBPCY010071786.1:0-11587 GCA_037974405.1 Brachyalestes nurse | reverse complement strand
GTCAGGGCTCTGTGTGGCCAGTCAAGTTCTTCCACACTGAACTCCTCCAGCCACGTCTTTATGGAGCTTGCTTTGTGTACTGGGGCACAGTCATGCTGTCAGGCTCTTCCCCAAATTGGGTCCACAAAGTTGGAAGCATGGTGTTGTCCAAAATGTCTTGGTGTGCTTGTCCTAATACTTTTGTCCATATAAGTGTACGTTTAAGGTTTTATTTACAGAGGATTTGTTTTCTGAAGTGTACTGGCCTCAAACCATATTATTTAGGAAAGATTAGACAGGGCTTCTTATGGTTGGTTTTGATTTCTTTTAGGCTGTGCAGAATTCATTGAGCTGACAGGGGCGGTTTCCAGGACACCCGACCGGCTCAGGTGGTGAAACCTGAGGCTACTTTATGTGTGCCAGTAACTCAGGTGCAAAGAAGGTGGACTTCCTAACTAGAAGTGGGTGAAAACATTCATCTGTAGGGTTAGATGGTTCACCTTGAACTTCAATTTCTAGTTTGTATTGTAGCCCGGATCAAAAAATGCTTTTAATTGACTCTGGTGCAACGTTCTATTGCAGATATGGCTCTCAAATTCAGGAAAGGATATGGTTCTGGTACGATGTTATTCCACAGACCTGCTCCACCTCCTCTGCTTCTGTCCCTGGTAAGAAACACCCTCCGTTTAGGTTTGTTTTTAGTCTTTTGTTGATATCATGCAAAAAGAGCTCTGTGCTGCTGTCGTGTCATGTGACTCCTGCCCACTTTTTTTCCTCAGACACCTAGAAGTGTTTGGCCGAAGCCACTGACGATGGCAGGGTCGGACAGAAGCTGCCCGTACATCACGAGTGGAACATGGAGATCAGCCAGAACTGTTACACACTTCAAAATGACACCTGACAGGAAGCCTGTGCCGCCTCCCTGTTCCAAAAAACAAGTGCAGGTATTACATGCTCATACATTAATGCTTGTTTTTGTGTCTTGTTAGGACTCCACAGTTGGTACCTCTATGTAAATATATATACTGTATATGTGATAATTCTATGCCCCATGTGTTTTATATATGTAAGTATCTATATGTAATAATAATATGGCCATAATATGATATCAAAATATCTATTATAAATATGTCTATATGTAATAATAATATATCCCAAATGTTTACATGTGTATCTATATGTTATAATAATATGCCCCATGTGTTTTTATATATGTGAGTATTTGTTATGTAATAAAACAAGGCCCATATGTATTATAAATATGTAAGCATCTATATATACTACTAAAATGGGCCATATGTGTTATATATGTGTAGGTCTCTATATTTAATACTAATTTGGGCCATGTGTGTTATATATGTGTAAACTTCTTACAGTCAGCAGGTGGGCTGAGCTAAGAAAATCACCAAACTGTGCTGGACTCTGGTGTGAACACTTCTGTATACAATGTTTAAGAAACATGAGAAGTTAGGATGTATTTTCTGTGCACACACAGGCACTAACAGATCTGAGCCTTTCTGTTCCAGGAGCAGTTTCTCTCTGAACGACAGGAGGCCGAGGCCATCACACAGCCACTGCTGGATACAGAGAATGGATTCATCAAGGTGTGTGCAAGTGTGCTTTTTCTGCATTACGGCTGTAGGACACAGACTCATCACTGCATACCAAATGATTATTCGCCCATCAAAGTAAAAGTACTGTTATGTTTGGCATCTGTGTCTGAAAATTAGTTCCAGAGCTGCAAATAATTCATGAAAGGTTATGTACAAGAATGAACAAGATTCGAGTGATCACACGTTCATCTTAAGGATGGAGGTGTTCAGTAACCAATAACAGACTTGCTTATGTGGTTTCTGACATGATACGAGTCGCTGTTATCTATAAACAATGACAAAACTATGTTATTATAATGTAATGCTAACTGGTGTATTTACACTTCCATTACTTACGGTTACGTTTATGGCATTTAGCAGACGCTCTTATACAGAGCAACGTACATCATTAAGTAGTCTACATCTGTTCTTCATACTTATAAAGCTGTACTAAAATCATCAACATCTGCTTTTATCAAAGTTACTGCCAGCTAAGATACACATTTTAACAAACCCTATCAGAAAGAAAAAAGTCAGAGGTTAACAAAAACAAAAAAGGTAAAACAGATAAGAAGGTAAGTGCTCCAGGGTATTTTTAGCATATAGGAGAAATGTATGAGAGAAGCGAGAGGACTGGTTAGTCACCGAGGTGCTCCTTGAAGAGGTGGGTCTTCAGACGGCAAGGGACTCTGCAGATCAGAGGGAGTTCGTTTCACCACTGGGGGGCCGAGACTAAAAAGAATCTTGATGCATGTCTTCCTCCACTTTTGAGCAACGGCAGTGCTGATAAGTAAGGAGGTGTAAGTCTGTTTTTGGCCTTGAAAGCAAGTGTTAAGGTTTTGAACTTAATGCAAGTGAAGGTTCTGTAGTAGAGACGTAGAGTGTGAGAATTAAGGCTAACCTCGCAGCTGCATTCTGAATCAGCTGAAGTGTGTTGCTACCTTCACTGGAAGTCCAGCCAGAAGAGAGTTGCAGTAGTCCAGTTTAGAGACGACCAGAGACTGGACGAGTAGCTGTGTGGCTTCAGTGCTGAGAAATGGTCGGATTCTTCTGATGTTGTAAAGATCTGCATGTCCTTATTAGCTGCATTAGCTTTGTAGCTAAAGAAGCAAACTGCTCTGCCTTCTTTTAAATATCTGTACTTCTGTTGCACTTTCAATCTTCTTGTATTCTATGTATTTTTTATTCCTATACATGTTTTACATAGTGGTTTTATTCTATTCCTGTAAAGCATGCTGAATTGTGTGATAATGGGCTATAGAAGTAAACAACTGACTAACGGTTAAAAGGGAAAAATGGTGACGTATTGCTTTAAGTGCTTTAGGATGGATATCCAGGGTCTTAGACTTGATCCTCGATCTGATCTTTGCTGCATGTGTCATTAACGAGACACGCAAAAACTGATCCAGGACCAGTTCCTTTGCTGCCTGTGTGTGTTTAGGATCTGGAACTCTACCTGAATCACTGGGAAGCAGTGAATTTGAGGAAGCGGGAGCTTCTGCACAAGCGCTGGACAGAGCAAGTGTGGCGGCCGGTGCAGCGAAACATCGAGCGCCAGTTCGCACGCAGCTGTTGTGAGGAGGCGGAGCCAATGACACACTGTAACAGCAAGGTACACTCTGTCACAGTTCCTTGTCGGTGCCTGTATTTAATACATTTCTCACATGTGTAGTACAGTGCATTACATAGTTTTGTGAGTTGCCCTAATGTGGGATATTTTTTGTATTCTGTAGTGACTACAGAAGTCCAAAATACAAAAATGTCCCACATTAGGGCAACTCACCCTATTACATAGTATTATGTATGTAGATTTTCCATTGTAAGGAAAATATAGTCCAGGACTAGTCTTAATCCCTGTTTGAGAAACGGTTTAGCAAAAAAAAATTTTCTTTTTTCATTCATGTCAGATTCAGTTGATCAGCCAAAAAAATAAATTTTAGAACTGGAGCTGTAAGGCTAATGCTGCTAAAAGCACTAGAAGTCAATAGTCACCCACTCAAACCACATCCAGCTCTTCAGTGTGGTGGAGCAGACCTGTGCCTGAGGTTTAGGGCACATTATGACTTTGAGCTGTGTCCTAAACCACATCCACAAGTTCATGCTGCTGGCTGCAGTTTGAGTGGGCTGAAAGAAGTTTATGGAAAAAAGATTTGGGTGACTATTGACTTCATGTGTTAGACACATTAGCCTCATAGCGCCTGTGCTAAAATAAAGGAGCAAAATTTACTCCAAACATGTATCAGCTGATTGACCACATCTGCAGTCTGTGAAAAAATAACATAACTCTGCAAGAAGACATATTTAATTCTAGATATATACATACACAAACTTTTTTTTGTTATATATATATATTTTTGTTATATTGTTTACATAGTTTTTATTGTATTCGTTATGCTACGTCTACTTTCTTCTTTTGTAATCTTCACTTTGCTGATTTCCCACCTGTGGAACTAACACATTTTATCAGTAAAGATAATGGTATGAAGTCCCAGTCATATTCTGACATCACATAACACGTTTTGCAGGGGCAAAGCTGTTCAGTTCAATACTTACACCTATAAAAGTTTAAACCTGAGAAACTGATTGATTTTTGAGGGTCTCTTATTTTTTTTCTGAAGCTGTATATTGACTGGTGCTTTTTTCTATGGAGATTGTGGTTGTTTGTGTATAAAACATCTGTTTCAGCAAAGGGCACCTCAAAGTAGAACTCAGTCATTAGAAGGGCTGTCTAGATGCGTTCTGAACATCCTTTTTTTTATTTGTTCAGCACATTTGACATGACTGACAACACATAACTATAAATGGTCTTTCAGGTCAGCACCAGTCCCTTCAGTGATCCACTCCCTCTCCAGTCCCGTGTACGAATTAGGGAAAAATTGACCCCCCTTCACTGCCAAACAGGTTTTTTGTGTTTTCCATACAGAACTCTCACATTGTGTGCACACTTTATAGACCACATTAAATCAGTGCAGCATTTGTAATTGAGTTTGTATGTTTGTGCACGGTAGGACGTGTGAATGAACATCAACAGGAGGAAGAGATGGGCAGGGAGAAGATCAGCCTGCAGAGAACCAGCAGGTAACCTTCTGTACTTTGTAGGTTTCAGCTACTGCCTGTCGCATGAACATGTTGATGTAGTTTATTAGACTCCATTCACCCCATCCATCAATGGAAAGGGACCATCACAGGTATATTATTAATTTGGTGGTGGACAATTCTTAGCACAGCAGTGACCATGGAAATTTGTGTGTGTGTGTAGATCTGGTGTGTGTGTATCAGGCACAGCTGGGATTTAAGAGTGGTCCACCATCCATAAACATCTTCTGTTGTCAGCAATTGAACATCTTGAATAGAGGAAATGTAAACGGTGCATCAGCAGATGGACTGTAACTGTACATTAGTGGGGTTTCTGATAAAGTGGCCAGTATGTGTATCATAGAATAGAAGATTTACTTTGTTTTTGTGGTTTATTTTGTAGGAGTTAATATAAACTGTGCATCAACAGATGGGCTGCAGTCTGTAACTGTAAGCCAGTGAGGCGGAGCTATAGGTTCTGATAAAGTGACCATTATGTGTACCAGAAGTTTTCGTTTGTTTCTGTAGTTTCTGTATCTGAGTTAATATAAACTGTGCATCAACATTTGGGCCACAGTCTTTAACTGCACACTAGTGAGTGGGACCTAAAGTAAGGGGTTTCTGATAAATTGGCCATTATGTGGACCATAGGGTAGAAGTTTTAGTTTGTTTTTGACAAGTTAATATAACTTATATAATTAACAGATGGACTGTAAGTGAGTAAGTAGTAAGGTGGTGCTACAAATAAGGGGTTTCTGATAAAGTGGCCATCATGTGGACCATAGAATAAAAGTTTGTTTGTTTTTTTTGTTCTTGTTGTGTAGGAGTAGAGCCATCATGTACCTGGCTGCAGCAGAGGGGCGGTGCTTCCGGCCTGAGTGCTGGTCCTCTATTGGTCCTTTACGGGACCACCCAACATGATCTGTCAAATGAAACAAAGTCACATGACACCCTCCTAATCCTGAAGTGACCTAGAATATGTCATGTGACGAGTCAGCCTGTAGCCCCCAGTGAAATTAATAATGAATGTGTGTGTGTGTGTGTTCGGGGAAGTAATTGAAGGTCGAACGTGCTCTACTGAATGTCACTATAAAATCCAGGATTAAAAATTCAAAGCATTTTGAAAGTTTCAGTTAATTAGAATACTACCGTAGTTACTTAAATAATTTTTGAGAACACTTATAGCATTGTGACCGAAAGCTATAAATTGCATTCCGAGCTTAAGGTAAAAACACTGGCAAATCCACAGTCAAGGTACTTTAAAGTTACTCGTTAATATGAGCACTGTACAGTAAGAATGCTGTGTTCTCCAGCGAAGTTGCAGTTCAGAGTTCGCAGATTTCTTCTTAGAACCGATAATAATAATTGTTTGTGGAAACTTACGCAAATTCATGGAAACCGCAAATATACTCCACGTTTTCTTTTGCTTTTTTCATAGTAATATATAATTTTTCATGCATTTTAGTGCTACGATTTTAAGAAAAATATAATTTAACTTCGTAACAAATATTAATGTAATTCAGCTACATTTCCATATAAAATATAACTATATAAATGTTTTTGTACTGTTTCGGAACAGCTTCCCGTTGGCATGTCTCCTTAAGAGAGGATGCAAAAGCAGGGTGGTTGGGGAAAACAAAGTGCTTTAATGAGAGGTTCAGAATACTGTGCACAACTCAGAAAGGTCCTTTAAACATAAACAATCCCCCGCGTGGCTTCCCTTGACCAGTCCGGCGGAGAGGGGTGAGACAGGATCCATCCTGCCGAGTGTGCTCTGCACTTCACGGACGCTCCAATACGTTTTCTTTGTCTTAGTCCTTCCCGGAGGACTTTACGCTCTTAGCGTCTGGGGTTGCTCCCTGGGCTTTCTCCCGGACAGAGGCGGCCTCGTGTTCCCCTGTCACTTCTATAGAGGGAGAGAAAGAGAGAGTTCGACCACGAGAGAGAAAAGGTTAGCCTCTCTCCCAAGAGCCTCCTTCTCCTTGTCCGCTGATAATGTTTCTCAGAGTTCGTCGGGGAAGCCCCGAAGGAGGAATCCTTCTTTCTTTGTCTCAAAGTCAGTGGTTTAACAGGAACTAAACCAAGGTATATGTTGGTGACAGCGCGTTGAGTTCTGGATCGGCTGGCTTATAAAGGGGTGAGACACAGGAGGGATAGACAACAGAACCAATGAAAACACAAAGCTGATTAGATTTAAACAAGGAGTACTAATAACAGAAATCCAAGACAGGTGCGTCATCTGGCAACCCTGTTGCGTAGCTGCTAATCAGCTGGGCCGGAACTGGTAGGTTGTCGCTCTCCTCCGAGAATCAAGGAGGCGACGTACTTAGAACACGGGCACACCCTCAATTTCTATGGGTCCTGGGGAAACTGGGTTCACTACGTCCTCGTCTAGCGGGCCCGGAGCTGCTGGCATGAGGAGAGAAACATGAAACACAGGGGAGATACGCATATGAGAAGGCAGTAACAGTTTATAGGAAACGGGGTTAACCTATTTGATTACTCTATAGGGCCCTGTGAATCTGGGACTGAGTTTTCGGCAGGGTGTCCCCAGCATGAGATCCCGAGTGGAGAGCCAGACTCGATCCCCGGCCCAAAAGACCAGCGCTTCCCTCCGGTCGGCGAACCGCTCGGGTGATGGAGGTGTGAACTCTCTCCCATACCCTCTCCGCTCAGCTGAACGTTCGTCCACCTAAGGCAAGTCAGATGGGCACAGAGCGGGGGTTGCCCAAGCACACACTCAAAGGGTGTGAGCCCTGTCGAGGAGTGACGTAGGAAGTTCCGGGCATACTCCGCCCAGCCTAAGTACTTTGCCCAGTCATGTTGTTGCCCATGGCAATAGGCCCGGAGGAAGCGTGTCAGTTCTTGTACTGAGCGTTCAGCCTGACCATTGGATTCGGGATGGTCACCCGAGGTCAGGCCCCAAAGAAATTGGGGACGGCCCCAATTTCTTGAAGAATGCAGCCCAGACTCTGGACACGAATTGGGGGCCCCTGTCTGACAGGATATCCTCCGGGAGGCCTTAGTGCAAAAGCACTGACTGGAACAAAGCCTCGGCTACTTGCATGGCGGTAGGGAGCGAATGAAAGGGGAGAAACCGGACGCCACTATGTGGGACCACGGCCTCTGAGGAATCGGAAGGGGCATCAGTTTACTGATAGGCAGCTGACGGGGAACCTTGGACACAGTGCAGATGGAGCAGGAGCGCACTGCGCGCCCCACCTCCTCTCGTGCCTTTGGCCACCAGTATTTGCGGGTAAGCACCTCGACAGTCTTTTGGATAGAGGATATTTTACTGTGAGCGCTTTGAGACCCCGGTAGTCGATGCATGGTCTAAGCCCCCCGTCTTTTTTCTTAATATAGAAGAAGCTAGCCGATGCAGAGGACGTGGACTTTCTGATGTATCCTGCCGGAGTGCCTCGGACACGTAGTCCTCCATTGCCTTGTTTTCCACCTCGGGACAATGGATGGACTCGGGTCCGAGGCGGTGTAGCCCCCAGCAGGAGGTCTATGGCACAGTCCCATTGCCGGTACGGAGGTAAACGAGTCACCCTAGCGGCACTAAACGCAGTGGCTAGGTCCTTTGGGAATGTCTACATGCTGGTCCGCGAGCGGACTATCGATGGACGTAGCCTGGAGGGACACGGACAGACAACCTTTTTTTACACTTTGGAGCCAAAGCAGTGATCTGAGCGGTTTGCCAGTCTATCTGGGGGTTATGTTGATGTGATGCAACCAGGGTAGACCTACGACAAGGTTTGGTTCTGCTTGTTCTAGAACTAAGAACTTTAATTTTTCTCTATGATTTCCTCCTATCGTAAATAGGACGGGTGAAGTGTCTACAGGCTGTGTGTCACGGCCTGACCCGTGACTAAACGACCGTCCCAGGCTTTCACTGGGATTGGGGCTGGCAGATTCTCCAGCGGAGGGACAGCGATGCCACCATAGCCTTTAAGATAAAGTTGCCAGCAGATCCAGAATTTAGAAGAACAGAAACAGGGAAAGAAAGCTTATCAACAGAAATAGACGCCGGAACACAAAATTGAATAAGGGCTGGTGAAACAGGACCTTAACGGGGCGAAGCTTGCAGTCGCGCACAAGGTGGTCCCCTGCCCTGCAGTACAGACGGAGCCCTTTCTCCTGGGCCGACAGGCGTGAGAACCCCAGCTGCATGGGGTCAATTTGTCTTTCCTCCGCTGCTGGATCGGTGTCAGACAGGGCAGGCGTTGGACGGCTGCGTCGTGCGCTAGCGGACCGTGCAGGGGAAAGCTTGCTCCGTCTATGTTGGTCCAGACCGATGGCCAGGGAACGTCACAAACCAAAACAAACCTACACTGGCTACAAGGGGTTTCCCCAACTCCGGTGACGCTTCTCACAGAGGGTGGGGCCTGGAAGCCCCGGGCGTGACACCCGTGTGGAGCATCTGGAGTGTTTCTCTGAGTGTTCTCGTGTTTTGGTCTACTTAAAGCACTGTATTTTTAGTACTGTAAATTAAATTAATTTATTACTGTATTTACCCCGTTTATACCAAAGAAAATGGCCCGTATAAAGGGTCTGTGGTTTAAAATGAGTGAATGGACAGTTACTAATTAGGTCATAAAGGTCTTAAACTCATGAATAAGCAGCTATAACATATGAACAAATGTCATGTTGTGAGGCTGACAGATGTAATGATGATCAGTAACCAGCTTTATAGAGTAGGTGACTGTGGGCCTGCTATTTAGCAAGTAGTGGCTCACTATTGCCCTTTTATTACCATTTAATACCTTTATTAAGTTCAAGTTCATGTTTATTTATATAGCACATTATCATACAAAGAAGGTCATTCAATGTACTTTACAAAAATGACAATTAAAAACAATGATTCTTAATGACCTCATTTATGACCCTTAATGAGAATTAAAAAAATATGAATTATAAATCTTTATAAGGCCAGGTTTATTGTAATGTGGCACCAAATAAATAACACAAAGAAAAAATGATTTGGATGAAATGGCTTTATTTCTTTGATTTGTTGCTACGTAAACACCTTATTCTCCACATCCATCCATTCTGGGGAGCATAATTCAAGCAGAGAACTAAACAAACATCGTTTCCAGCCCTTTCTCTGATAAAATGCACAAAAATGGTAATTCCCGTAATCCCACAGTGCATTTGTCAGTCTATGCACCACTTAGGCAGAGAAATAAATGAGAAAAAACAAACACCTCACATTACTCATCTGTACATGATCCTTCATCACTATCAGACTCTCACCAGACATGATGTATTCAGTAAGCTCTGTGTTTGGCAATTAAAGCAATAAAAGTCAATATAAAAAGTAAAGCAGCAATAATTATATTTGAAAAATCTTTTTTTTCAACCAATAAACAGCATTTTGATTCAGAAATTGAGAAACAGCTCACAGGTTTCAGGCTAGAATTTTTTTTTTTTACTGTAAAATTAGCCCAAATACAGAAGTAGCATCAGCATAGATGTGATTTAGTACAAAAGTCCATTCAGCAAGTACTTAAGCAACATAGTTTGTGAACGAAGTCTTTGAAAAGCTTTTACATGTTCGCCTGAGGCTTGAAACCAACATTCAGTCAGTGGAAAGCAAGAAAAAGCAGCATCAGCATGACTGCCTGAATCCCTCCGGTGCAAGGCTATTGTGTGTTACAGGCCTGTGAATGTACAGCTGAGGAAGACGAGACACCTTAATTAAAGAGATTCAGCCGCCCAGCACTGCAGTAATTCTCGTTACAGTCATCTACAGCCCAGCTCAAAATAATGCCAACCTTAACCTTCATGCATTTTAAACTAGTCATTTAACCCTCAGAACTCAGAGTGTATCAGTATCAGTAAACTCTGATATCAGTAAATATAACCAGTGTAAAACAGTCTAGAACCGGTGTTGTTCTCCTACACACTCTTGTGGACGGGGACTATCCTGTAAGTTCTCCTGGGTTCAGAGATCTTGAGTTTTTTGCAAAACAAAACGTGACACAGGAACCAAAGAAAGCTCAACATGAGGTCTGACACCTCGAGCATCAACACAAACCGGGGGAACTTCAATATAACCATCTGTTTTGCAGTATTACTGTTTTTTTTTTTGAGCTTCCGGATCTGTGCCACTCACATTCTAAGGGTTAAATGAAGGGACTGTATTATTTTCTGTCAATGTGAATTTATGCTTGTTATTCTTAACAAAAACAGTCTGATCCAGGTTTACAGAAGATTTGGATTAGCTGGTTTTGAAGCCCGTAGGCAGTTTGGCACCCCCTGTAGGAACTGAAAGAAGTTTCAGGCCTGAGGCTGAAAGTCTGGGTGTCAGAGGAGAGGAGTCTGCTCATAAAGCTGCAGGTCGAGGCGAACCCTGACCTCGCCTGTAGGAACCTCGTGGAGCAGCAGCCGCCGCATCAGCGGCCCTTTCCCCCCCTGATCCTTCTTTATGGTCGCCACGGGAACCTCCGTTCGACCAAGGAAGTCTGAAAACAGAAAGTATGTGCATTTAAAGGTCCAGAAAGGTTTTGGCAATAATAGTTTCAATATCCAAAAAAATAGAAATATGTGACAAAATAGACCATGAAATTCAAATTAAACACAAATACACTACTTTTACATAAGGAGCATACTCTCCTCTAGTTCTCACACTATCTTGAAACTTGAATGTTTCCTCCTATTGTGAGTCACTTTGGATAAAAGGGTCTGCCAAATTATTGTAATTAGTGATGGGCCGATCCACGTTTTTCCAGTTCCGATCCGATTCCGATACATGACTGCCAATACTGATACCGATATAATACATCTTTTTTACTTTAATATTAGCATTATTTTTGTTGAACTTGTGCTGTTCGTTAGTAAGGTTACATCACTGAATAAATAAACTACTAAGCACTTATTAGAAGAGCAAAAAATACACAACTACACTGAATTTAAAGGCATTCCAAAGGAATTTATTT
>JBBPCY010071785.1:0-11587 GCA_037974405.1 Brachyalestes nurse | reverse complement strand
ACAGGTCTCTCTCCCTCCCTCCCTCTCTCTCTCTCTCTCTCTCTCTCTCGCACACACACACACACAACACTTTCTCATTGTGTTTGTGCTCTCAGTCTCTCTGGCCATGAGACATGTGACACGTGTGCCCCGCGGATGAACTCAGGGTGAAGATATTCTCACTCACTGACAGCAAAACAAAACACCCCCCCCCACGTAAACATACAGACACTAAGAATCACTAGTCTTGCCTGTCAAAGCCAGATTACATCACACACTCTTGGAGTCAGGACAAACATGTTTACGGAGTGTGTAGCAGTGCCTACAGTGTAGAAAATAACTGGATCTCTTTAAAATCAAAACACTTCTACCTATAAAAGAGCAACAATCAAATAACATCTTGATCTCAGTCAAGTTAAAAAATATATGCATTGTCACAGCCAACACTGACCTCAAAATCTATTTGAAAAAACAAAACAAAGAATCAGACTGTTCCTCGGTATGGCACTGATGGTCTACAGCAGTGCTCAGGGAAATGCTGAGTACAAGAATAACAAAAACTAAAACAATACAAAAAAAAATGTTTAAATCTGGTGGTGGTTTAGAAGCAGCCTAGCAGGTGAAAGCTTGACAAATTGTACTTTACTATAAACTACTGTAGTATGTTTACACTTTGTGCAGCAACTCACACTATTATGGTTAAGACACTATATACACCATTTCTAATAATGTTTACTTGGGTTTATGTTATAAAAACAGTCATTATTTATTTTAATACTGTCTGATCTCTTTATGCCAGACTTTAAGCCGTTTTTTGTTACCGCACCTTTAAGTGATATATACTGTTCAGCCACGACACTGAGATCTCTGATAGGCAAAATGAATAACACTGATTATTTCATTACAACAGGGTCATGTGCGTGGGAAGCCTAGACTGATCCGGTGACATAGAATAATTTAGAAAAAGTTCATACTGGCTGTGACGGAAAGGTGCCAGTCAGAGTTCTCAACACAGCAGAGCTGATTTGGCAGCACAAGTTGAACCTACACTATTGAATATTTAATGTCATGGTGTATATAAATGAGCTCTGCTCTGATTGGATGCCCTGTTTTATTGCATCAATCAAAAATAAGTCCTGGCTGAGACTCTTCGTATATTTGATTCGAACTCCTTATTTTTCGCAGGTAAGTTTTCTAATAGGCTGTATGGACTGCGAATATCGTTTATTTAGAGTATAGTATAGTATGTACAGTTTTAATATACAACATAAAAAGAAAGAAAGCCTGAGAATTAATTACTGACTACACACAGCAGACTCATCATCAATGGAAAGCATTCTACAACCAGCTGAGATTTAAAACCACTTGGTAGCAGAAATGGTGAAATAAACAGGGTGAGTGTGATGCTGTGGCCTGGGCGAGTGTCTGAGGGAAAACCGCTTCAGGCCCTGTCATGTCTCATTACCTCACTGTGGAGGAAGTCGCTGATTGGCTCTCATCGGATGCATTCCCTAGTCTTGATTGGCTGAGATTATCTGGAGGTAACACTCTGGTTTTTTTGCCCTTGTGTAATTGCACGACATGGCGCTGTCAACCGCCAATTAGCCGAACGATGTGACACACGCTAGTGTCAGAACTAATCACTTCAGCATTAATGAGAGCTGCTTGAGCAGGGAGCAGATCTCCACTGGATATCCGGTTCAAAGAGCAGGAATTAGCAGAGAGAGACAGCCGTGGCACTGCGATGATTGGGTTTAAACCTGTGTACAGTGAACCATCTCCCAGCAGTGGTGCTTTTTAGAGAGACATTAGTAGGAGAAGGAAATTACACTGAAGAAAAAGGACCTGTATCTACTTAGCAAAAGGCCTAATAGTTATTAGTCTTCATTATAAATGTGTGCGCACGTGCACGTGTGTGTCTGTGTGTGTGTTTGTGTTCATTTTCATGCAATTTCAGGACATCAAAGCTGAACACAGGTGTGACCAACTCAGAGTTACATATTTATACTACATATGGGACATATTATGGTACCATTTTACAGTACGCTGCAGAAGAACACACACACACACACACACACACACACACACACACACACACACACACACACACACACACACACACACACACACAAAACAGCTGATTCAGACTCTGGGGAAGCAGTCACGCACTCCAAAGCAGTCCATTAATAATATCCCTCTCCCAAGTGATCCTGACTATGCCTGAAAAACACAAGACACACACGCGCTTGACAGGTCACGATTCCACACATTCAGCATCTGTTACACTGCAGGAAGAGACTGTGCTTAAGAGCCCTGCCAGAACTGTTTTGGCTCTCAAATACCTTCTAGTGGTTTTACATACACATTACCTTTCTGGGTGTGTGTTTATGTGTGAATAGCAGAGGAAGCACAGGAAGATCATAGTCTGTTTTAAACACTGGATACTGCCTAGTGCTTCTCCATCCTATACTCTGTTCATCTGAGTGTCAGCCTGGCTCAAGAACTCAGGAAGGGCTTGTTCATCAGTTGATACGTTGGAACAGGCATGTTAGTTTAAATTTAAAAAATGAATGTAAAATAAAATATGCCAAGTTGATTTTGGCCAGTCTGACTTTCTTGGCATTCCGCCCAGCCTTATGTAACCCAGAGTGTGCTATAGCACCAAGAGCAGCAGGGTAATTCAGCCTGCTATGACTCAGACACACCAGTGGGGGAACTGAATCCTGCCATGCTGATATAGCACTTCAGATCCTACAGAAGCAGCAGGTAGTCTGGGCAGAGGAATGCTAGAGTGAATCACACACTCACCTTCTAAATGTTAAAGTCTAGGTAAGGGGTCACCAACCTTTTTGAAACTGAGAGCTACTTCACGGGTACTGAGCTACTACACGGGTACCGAAACTTATCTAAACTTCATGTATAATAAACATGTTTTAAATGCTTTTCTTTAGATATAGTTATTTTAAATGCAAATGTGATTAAAAGAGAATAGCAGCAGGATAAAATTTAATGGTAGACGCTGCTTACTGGTGAGTTGTGCTATTTTTTGAACAGGCATCATGTTGGTGACCCCTGGTCTAGGTCAAATGAGTGGCAGGTCAGAGTTTCAGGTCACTGGATGAGTAGTAAAGCTGCAACTAACAATTACTTTTGACTATATGACCTCTGGTCTGATCTGGTGTCCTGTATTGTGTGTGAAGTAATGTAATAAGTACTATATTACTCAATGCACTGTGTATACAGTTTAGTTTTCAAATATGGGGTGTGTGTACTGGGGAGCTACATACATACATACAAACACATACATATATACATACAAACACATGTATTATGTACATATATACTGTATATACACAGTACATTTTGCTACATAAAATGCTTTTATTTAAAAAAGGCGAGACAGATTTCACCCTACATAATTTAGGTCCTTTAGTTTAGTTTCTACAACAAGCGAACTTCTTTCAAGATTCAAGAGAGTTTATTGTCGGCCCAGCTACATGCACAAGTACACAGAGGGTTGAAATAGTGTTCTCAGAAGCAAACAGTGTAAGACAAAGACAGACAAAGAAACAGAGTCAAGAAACTGCTGCGACATTATATTTCAGCATCTAAGCAAAGAATTTCAAAGTTTAAAACAGGCAGGTAGGGCAAATAAGTGTGTTTTTTTTTCAATTTTTTAGCAGCACGTTTTAGTGCAGTTTTTGAGAAGTGTCGGAGCAGTGAGTATAGGACTGTTAAAGTGTTGTGTGCTCTTCTTACTGCAGTCTCTGTATGAGGTCAGACCCTGTTCAGAACCCTGATGTTACGTGCAGGCTCTGTGGAATCTAATGGCTGATATCCTGATATCTGGGGGGGAAAACAGTCTATGTGAGGGGTGGATGGGATCTGTGATGATCCAACGAAACGAATGTTTCATGGTGAAACGAAGCCCTATTCCCTCTTACACACTTCTGTAGTGCATTAAAATCTGTCCGAAAGACCGCATGCATCCAATAAACTTAATAATTGCTGCTTAATAATAATAACTGCTTAATAATTCAAAACACCTGGTTTGTAGCTGTGTAGCTGTGGAAATTGGTGATGGGATATCAGAGGTTTATGTAGAACAAGAAAAGGACGGGAATTACAAGATATTACTCTGTACAAGAGTTGTATACTGCCATTTTGTATAATGTTATTTTTCTCTATATTAATTATTAAAATGTTTGTATTAAATAATTCGGGAGTTTCAGCAGATTTAGACTTGATAAAAAGAGACTATTATCAGCATAAAATCAATGTCGTCAGTGCAGTGCTGCAGAGGGCGGGACAGCTCAAGGCTGAGGCTGCAGTGGCTGAGATCAGGCCCCTCCCAGTTGTAGCAGACCGAGTCCTCACCTTGAACTGACAGGAAAATCTGATCTTTCGGCATATCCAGTTTGTGCAGGGCCAATTTTCTGCAGTCTGAAATCTGACTTTTTCAGTCTATTTCAAGCTGCCCTGTGGGCGTTTTCAAATCTGATATGAATAAGATATCAGTGTGACTTGGATAGGATGTGGTCATTCCGGGGTTGGGGTTCAGAATGTATGATAAGGATGTTAGTTCTAAAATATTCTTGAAATATTCATTAAACACGGAGAACTGAAGTATTTAAGAGACATTTAGGGAACAGTTTTACTGTGTGTGCTGTAGCTTCACTATCAGTAAAGACTTTCAGTGGGTTTTACCTGAGGCCATCCCACTCTAATGTCAGGCTTTGTTTCAGTTTCAATCGCTAAAAGGTGCAACGCTGTTGTAAAATATGCCGTGATCATATTAGCAGCTAGATTAACCTGTTCTTGCACATTAGAGAAAATTCCACCTATTTGTTATTTGTTGTATTTAAAGCCTTACAAAATCAGATGTGTGACTTAGAAACATAATACAATAAGTTTAAACTCAACAAGACAACTGTGCAGATGAAACGCAGATGGTTTCATCATATAAGCGTGTTTGTTCTTGGAATAATTTTTTGGGGTGGTACACAGCACCTACACTGAAGGAGAGTTAGGAGTGTGTTCATTAAAGACTATTAGTTACTAAAACTGAGGCTAAACTCCTATTCTATTTTGCACATGCCAGTGTGTTATATAGCCAAATAATACACTTAGAGGTAGGTTAAAGGGTAGACTAACAGAGGATACAAAAAAAAATGTGAAATGCTTGCTAAGTTTTGTCCTTCACAATCTATTCAGTGTACTTGTGTGTGTTTTTGCTTTGGCAACCTACATGGACATGTGAACAAATGTGACTACAGTCTGACCACACAAATCAGATTTGGTCCTCTGTAACTTGAAAACTAACAAAGAAGTCTAAAAATGTGATTTACGAAACAAATCTGATTTGCCCTGCAGTGTGAACAAAGCTTTACAGCCTCTGAGACCACGCGGGCCTGAAACGGTTCATGATAAGATAAGATAAACCTTTATTAGTCCCACAAGTGAGAAATTTGCTTTGACACAGCAGAAAGTGGACAGAACCAAGGTAGAAGCGGCAAACATTTAAAAACAATAGAATAGAATAAAATACTATACCAACAGTACAGTATAAAATGCACACTATACAATCTAGAAGTATAAAAATGGACATCTGTGTATATATATATATATATCTTATTTGTGCTGTCTTCCTATGTAAATTTTAAATATGTTCTGTTTTAACTTTTTGATTATATGTAAGTGTTTTTAATGCATATTTTTTGTATCTCTAATTCTATGTAAAGCATCTCTGAGTACCTTTAAAAGTGCCCTATAAATAAAATGTATTATTATTATTATTAAACTGTATGTAACTGTATGTAAACTATACGTAGACTGGTGACCGATGATACAGGTTCACTTTCGAACACAGAACGATGGATCTGATTGGTTGTGTTTCACCACAAGATGTGAGATCAGTAAATCTGCCTTGTTTAATAAGTCAGCAGAAAACATGCGCAGCCTTCATCAAACATAAAAAGACATTAAGATGTCTAAAAAAGACAGGAGGAGACAGATGGAAGATTTTAAACAACAGCTAGAGAGAGGGAGGAATGAATTATTGATGAGTTTATGTGTGATTTATAATGTGTGCATTTGAGCTGGCAGAAAGCAATACGATAACTGGACTGTTAAGTGGAGAAACAGACTGGATGGATGATATGCTGTGTACACATACAGACTGATTCACTCATATTCATAGATACATTCACACACTGTGGTTTCATAAAAACCAAATGCAAGTCTATTGCAAATCGAATATTACTCATAATTCAAAAGGTTGATGTGAGTGAAAAAACTGAAAGCAGATCTGAAATCAGCATGAAAAACTGGTTTAGAAAAATGTATTGTGGTTTCTGATGATTACAATTTTTTTTTGTTGACCTGTATTATTGTTAGATATCAAAAGTAGTTCAGAGTCACACAGCGCTACAGAATGTTCCACTAAAATAAGTTCAAGAGCTCTTTATTTTACTACTACTCCTCACCTTTCTTGAATAGTTGACAGTAGAAATATGGTACTGTAGTTTTATCACAAAGTATGACAATTATATCACATTACTTGTCATTTTTGTCAATAAAGTAATTTTCAAGACATTTTGACAATTAAAATTGTAGCCCCATCTACAAATTCCCTCAAACACTTACAGTTTCAGTCATACCAACCTGCCATGAGTGTACCACACAGTGGAGATACCACACTGACCTTTTCAGAACACACACACACACCCTTTCTTTTCTCTTACCTGTGACGATCTCTCGTACTTCGGCGTCCACGGTCTTCCTCAGTAGGCGGAGCAAAGCAGGCACCCCCCCGGCGTTTCTAACGGCGATCTTGTTGTCGTCAGTGGCCTTCCCGTACACCAGGTTCCTCAGAGCACCGCAAGCGTTCCGCTGCACCTCTAGAACCTTGTGGTCCAGCAGATCCACCAGATGCTTAATCCCTCCCAGCCGACACACCTGTGCAGGCAGCAAGAGACTCCTCTCATTATACTCAGATACAAGACTCCAGATTTGTAACTGTGACTTCATTTGAGACTGCAACAACCATAAAACAGAAAATAGAATAGAAAGGGTAGAATAATCAAATAATTCGACAAACACACACAAGCGTTAACCATATAAACATAACCATATAAAACAACTACGGACTAAAAGTATCTGAACAATTACATAAATAGAAAAAGAATATGTGGAAATGGTGAATGGTTGTGTGCTTTACAGTATAAATAAATAAATAATCTTGAATAAATTCATGAAATCCCCTGGTGGTGTTTCTGCCTTCAAACACCTCTGCTAACCCTGCGTTCTTGTATTCTGCTCTCAGAGGTGGATAAATTCTGTCAAATATGCTGATCCTACGAGATTATGATTTGAATTTGAAGTTACTGTTGTGGATTCAGTACTGCACTGTGGAAAGAGACACCATCCCTCACATTGCTTTCAGGTTTTTGTCATTTTTGGCTTTAAAGCAAACTGAAAAAATAGACTGACACAAGAAAATAAGGTTAACAACAGTAGAAACTGTAGACATCTCAGGAACAAGGGCCAAAATTATATTAAATTATTCATTTAAACTTTACATTTCTACAAACAGTGTAATTCTACATCTTAAAACTCTAATCTGACCATGCTGATACATTTAATCAGTATGAGGATCAGTGAGGAGCATCTGAGCGCAAACTGTGCTGAAAACTCTGTTTTTGGAGTACAGCTTCCCAGGAGCAGGGCTGGAGATTTCCGCCATGAACATTAAACACCTCTGTGAGCTGTGAGAATACAACCGCTATCCAAACATCTGCCTTTCTGTGCGAACACACAGTGTTCTCAAGAGTTACGCGGTTAAACTGTGTGTTTAACTATAATATTTTGAATCTCAAGAATAAATACAGCCTATAAATCAGCCCGTGGTGAGTTGTGTGTACAAAGTAAGTATGTGTAATTGCTCTATACACAGAGCTGTGCTGCTATCGCTCGGGTAATCAAAGCACTTGTGCACAAGAGAGACGATGCTCCGAAAACAAAAACAACAGTTTCGAGTGAAGGCGTACATGTGTGTGGCTCTGAAGAGAAAGGCAATATCCTCAGGACTGACTGAGTAAATCTCCCAAGCTCAGGGTGGAGACATTCTGAAACTTTTGCTGTGTGGGAACAGTTAGTTCTAAGAAGTTTGGTATGTATGTGTGTGTGTGTGTGTGTGTGTGTGTGTGTGTGTGTGTGTGTGTGTGTGTGTAAATACTAAATAGATATCAGAATTATTTAAAATTCAACACTCAAATGCAGATTAGACGATGGTCATTTGTGTGTGTGGGTGAACAGGAAAACCAGGGAAAAACAGGGCAAACCTACAGTATCAGAACCAACAAAATGCTTGTGACTTTGATATTTGTTTTGTACTGTGCTTTATGAAATGTGAGTCGGTGTGTGAATCGGTGACTGTGTGAATCAGTGACTGTGTGAATCAGTGACTGTGTGAATCGGTGAGCGAGTGAATCGGTGACTCTGAGAATCGGTGACTCTGAGAATCGGTGACTCTGAATCGGTGACTCTGTGACTTGGTGACTCTGTGAATCAGTGAGTAAGTGAATTGGTGACAGTGTGAATCGGTGACAGTGTGAATCGGTAACTGTGTAAATCAGTGAGTAAGTGAATTGGTGACAGTGTGAATCGGTGACAGTGTAAATCGGTGAGCGAGTGAATCAGTGAGTAAGTGAATCGGTGACAGTGTGAATCGGTAACTGTGTAAATCAGTGAGTAAGTGAATCGGTGACAGTGTGAATCAGTGACAGTGTGAATCGGTGAGCGAGTGAATCAGAGAGTAAGTGAATTGGTGACAGTGTGAATCGGTAACTGTGTAAATCAGTGAGTAAGTGAATCGGTGACTGTGCAAATTGGTAACTGTGTAAATCAGGGAGTAAGTGAACCTGTGACTGTGTGAATCGGTGACTGTGTGAATCGGTGAGTGAGTGAAACTGTGACAGTGTGAATCAGAGAGTTTGTTGAATGTAATGACATTCACACACTGATAAGTAAATTTGATCAAATTGTCTGCATTTGACTGTTTCTGCTGTAGAGCAATGAGATTACATCACGCTGCACACCGTGTCCTTTTGGATGCCGCCCAAACTATTCCTCCAGGCCCAACGCATTTCACTCTGAGAAAATGTTTAGAGGAGGCAACCAAATAATGACGTGCTAGTTGAACACTGTTAGTTGCTATTAACATGTCTAACTAAATGAAA
This sequence comes from Brachyalestes nurse, assembly GCA_037974405.1. Taxonomy (NCBI): domain Eukaryota; kingdom Metazoa; phylum Chordata; class Actinopteri; order Characiformes; family Alestidae; genus Brachyalestes; species Brachyalestes nurse. The sequence goes on along the minus strand of JBBPCY010071785.1, from coordinate 2,369 downwards.
CTTTCTACTATGTGTTATAAGGTGTCCTTGAGTGCATTGAAAAGTGCCTATAAGTAAAATGCATCATTATTATTATTATTATTATTGATATTATTATTATTATTTTCTGTCCCAACAGGAGAAGGATGATAAGGTAATCAGATAACTAACACACTAAAAAAATGCTTCAATAACATTCACACACTTCAAATTTAGACCACTGTTACTGTAGACCAGCAGTCACTGTAAAGAATAAATGTTACTTTGCATGCCTAATATAAGTCTCACTTGTTTGTGGTTAAGACAGCATTGACATCAAATGCAGACATAAAACATAATCTCAACAGGTGCACTAACAAAAAATAGCGCAGATGTATTGGCACGCACAACTGGGAGAACTTCCTGATCTGAATCTGGAATATCCATAATGGCCGGTGCTTTATTTCACACTGTTACATCCATGCTTTCCCTGAGGCTCCTCCCAGTGTATGGCTTCTATTAATATTAAAATAATAGTGGTAATGTCACACTGCACTCTACATGAGTTACACTCCCATGTTTGTTGCAATTCACATGAAGTTGTTGAAAGTATTTGCTGCCAGAGTACATTAATGTACATTCTATTCAAGATGTATCACACGTAAATACAGGAGAGAGCATGTCCACTGTGTTGTGTGAGTCTGTGTAAAAAGGTGTAAAATGACAGTTGCAGTTTGAATGTGATTTTTGAACCCTTTTCCTGCATCTTTGACTGTGTGAAACTGATGTCATTATTCAACACAAGCAAGGTCAGTGAGTGATGTATCTATCTCAGTATGCCTATTGAGAGTGAGTGCGTGTGTGTGTTCAGCTGGCTCCTGCTGGTTGAAAAAGCAATTTTAAGGGTTCCTCCAGACCCCTGCTGAGGAGAGACTTCACCATGCAGAATTACACACCTGTGTGTGTGTGTGTGTGTGTGTGTGTGCGCGCGCATGTGTGTGTACATTAGTGCAGAATTGATTTGTATGCATGAATGACACCCTAGCCTTGCTTGGAATTCAGTGCCAGGATGTATGTGTGTGTGTACCTCAGACTTGGTGCGGTTATCTCCAAAGCACAGGTGCTGCAGGTAGGCTGCCGCGTTGGCCTGCACCGAGGGGAACTGGTGCTGCAGCATGTGGATCACCTCCGGCAACTCAGGATCCCTCCACGCAAATTCTCTGTAATACACACACACACACACACACATACACACAGTCAGAATACTGGATTACTATACAAGGTACAAGAGGGCTTGCACAGAGTGAAGTGACACTGTAATGCAACTACACTAAATCAAACCTCTTACAGTCATAGTTTGGCCAAACATGAACACAGTTTCCACTAGGCCTCTTGTTACTGCTCACTAATTTCTTTCGCCTATATTACAAAAAAAAAAAAAAAAAACCTTTAGGTACTTACCCTCTTAACTTACCCTCTTAAGCATGTTTACTTATGCTTTAACCTCTGACTTTTCTTTGACAGGAGTGTAATGTAGTTGGCAGTAACTTGTTTGAATACCGGATACTGATTTAAGTTTAGCTTTACAGGTATGAAGAACAGATGTGCACTACTTGAGCACTGATGTATGTCGCTCTGGATAAGAGTGTCTTTAAATGCCGTAAATGTAAATATAGTCATAATTAGTGTCCCAAAACGACGCCCTTGCAGTTTTTCAACAAAATGACTCAAACACCGCTTTAATCTAATTTGACACACACTAAAGTAGTAGATATTATTCAAAGTGGTCCACAGTTCTTTATTTCACTAACGTTCTTTGTCCACTTAAGCCACAGACACACTACATGACTTTCAAAGGTGTCAGATTGCTGTACACGATAATACACAATGGCCTGTAATGCCTTTACCAGCTGAGACAGCTGAGGATGGTTCGGTGATCCAGTGATCCTAAGGATTTTTACTCTCGTGCTGTAGAAAGTGTTCTGACTCAGAACGCCACATCTTAGTTTGGGAACAGCTGTGTACAGGACTACAGAGTGATCCAGGCAAAATAAAACTTTTTACCACTAAACCATAAGAAGTCTGTCTAAAACTTTTGTTTTTCATCCCTATTTTGGGCCCGCTATGGCACAATAGCAGCTGAATACAGCATAAAATGACATTTTGAAGGGCGAAGAGTAAAACACAGTCGGCCCCTGAGTGGGTGTGGCTGATGTATTGAATGGAAGAATAGCGAAGAGCTGGGTAACCTTACTGCAGCAAGTCCATCTAATCAGAACTAGCCTAAGGCAACATTACATTTACCCTGCTGTGAGCCTGCTGTATACACGCGCGCACACACACACACACACACACACACACACACACACACACACACACACACACAAACACACACAAACACACACACACAC
>JBBPCY010071784.1:0-11589 GCA_037974405.1 Brachyalestes nurse | reverse complement strand
GTATGTGTGTGCTTTTGCGATTGTTTTTTTCTTCCTTTTTTCTCTCTCTCTCTCTCCCCCTCCCTCTCTCCCCCCCTCCCTCCCTCTCTCTCTCACACACACGCACAATGTAAGCCTCACAAATACTAATGTGTTGCATTCTATTATGTAAATGTTGAATTGCATTAAATAATGTTGTATTATTCCCTTTATTAAAATATACGTTGTCTCTTTCAGCATCAAACCTCCAAAAAACTTTTCAAGCAAAAACGTTCAAAACTTTTCAGGTTTTGGACCTCATCTATTGGCCCATTCATTATGAGATGCCCAATAAAGTGCAGATATGGGTCACAAACTTTGTTTAAAAAATGTTTTAAAGGTTTGCCACAACTGCAATTATTATATAAAGAACAAAGTTTTGATCTCCAAAAAATCCCACAAACTGCAACTGAACACTAAAATCCTGAGCTGTATTTAGAAGAAGACATCACTGCTGCCTCAAAATAGCAAGTGACAAATTTTATCCTAGATGCGGACTGCTAGGCCGGCACTATTTGTTAAACAAATTGTGTTGGGTAGTGCGTATATATGGCAGTATCTGTGTGTGTGTGTGTGTGTGTGTGTGTGTGTGTGTGTGTGTGTGTGTGTGTGTGTGCATGCGTGTGTACCTGTGAGCATTTTACTGTATGCAGACACAGCCAACAGCAGACAACAGTGAAAAATTAGACATAAGCTCTAATGCCACATGTGGTCTACAGGTATTTTTATTCATCATAACATTTCGACATATTTCTAATTACTGAACCACGTGTTTTAACTCCCATTCAGCAAGACAAATCTATGTAATTTGACATTGAAATCTCTTCAGGTAGTGTATCATCATTGCACTCCGTCTTTGCATGAATTAGCATTCTGTAAATTTCCTAGGGACACTCGGATGCCTCACAAATGAAAATGACCAGATTTGAATGAGTCCATTTGGTGGGTGAAGTCCTTTCTGCTCTGTGGTGTCTGTAGCGAACTCTCAAGGTGCTCTCATGCCATGGAGATCGCTTCCATAACTCAGAGGAGAGACTGGTGATAAAGTGAAGCCAAGCTAATTCAGTTCATTTGTTCCAGGCAACAAAAAAAAGGCCCTGACTGACCACTGCTCTGTTGCATATGTGGGGAACATAGATTTAGTTGGACGTGAGGTTTATCTCATATCCTGTTTGAGGAGCAAGTATTTTTTGTTTAAACAGATACTAGTTTCATGAGTGGACTGTAAATGTGTGATTTCATTGCTTTATTCTATAAGTAAGTGTACGATTATGGCTGAATTATACATTATAGTCAATAGCCAATACCTTTACTTTATTATCGCTGACGATATTCCAGATTTGACAAGTCTGGTGTACTTAAAAGATCCACAACAGATAGACTTAAAACACTATTAACAGACTTATTTTTAAACCAAGATTAACCAAGAGGTTAGTGTATTTAAATGTTTCTCTACGGAGTTACTTTTTTACACCTTTACTTTATTATCACTGACGATATTCCAGATTTGACCAGGCTGGTGTACGGAAATGTTCCTCTACTATTCACAGACTTTTTTTTAACCAAGCCACTCAATCAAAGGAGAAAAAAGTGTGTGCTGATAGATAAAATCCTGTAATTCAAACCACAGGTGTTATATGGATTGAAACTTACCATTTCTGACAAAGATAACAGCACTAAACTAAGTGTCTTGGAACACACCTGTTCCGTTCAATTGCTTATAATTAGAACTGCTATTAATATAAATATTACACACCTGTGGACACGTTTTTGTGTTATGTTACAGCTCCAAAGAAGGATGGTTACCATAGACAATGTGATGAATCCGCACTCAACTATTGCTTTTTGTTTGTTTTGTGGGGGTTATTTTTTGTAGGGCTCGACCTTTCCACTCGGGCCGGGTCCCTGGAGGAAAGCTAACCGAGGTCAGTCGCTGGGATAATGAATCCATGGGGGACTTTGATCAGACACACATGCTTTGAGCATCACTGTGCAAGGCTGTGTGGGGTCAATTACTCTTCCATTTGCATCATCCTCATATAGCCGAAGCACTTCCTCACTCTACCACACACAAGACTTCAGGCCATGTAAACCAGAGTGAAGGGGAGAGGTGGCATGATATCACAGGACAGTCAAAACCACAATAAAATTTATGTTCATGGACTAAACTGGTCTTTTGAGTGTAGGAGTGAGAGAGCAGACAGGTTGTCCCAGCTGTGAGTGCGCTGGAAGGATGTGTGCCTTTGAGGAAAGTTTGCTTAGAGTTCGTTCATGGCAGGAGCTCCTGCTTTGCATTCATTTGCATAGACAGAGCGTTCATGATGGCCGGACTGCGGGAATATAGAGTTCACCAAACGGTGCTACGGTCGCCATAAGCCACACACACACACCCCTGACCAGTCATTTGCCTCTTTGTGGCGACGTAGGACTGATTCTTATTTACTCTTTGTTATTTTTAAACCCCACTTTTTTTAAAATATCAACCTCAACTTACCTATATTACATTTTCCCCTCATGCCTGCCTTGTTGAACTCCTAGTTTAAGAACTACCATGTAGGGTTTACTTCATGGAATGGTGAACGTTAAGTAAGTTCAACCAGTTTTCCCATATTCTCCAGAGGTGTGGCTGGGGTTTTGGGTACTTTTGCTTACTCTAGCTACATTGTATCTCAGGTGCAACACTAAAAGGCAAACTTTAGACACCAAACATGGCTTGGTTGATCTTCTAAAGTTACATTTTTTGTGGAGAAACTGTATGAAGTAAGGTAAGATGAGATAGGATAACTCTTAGTCCTATAAGTGGGACATTTGCACATTTAGACCCTGCTATTTCATTTTAATTTTAATTTTAAAGAGAAAACTCTTTGATAAGTCTTCACTCACCTAAGAGAAGCAGCTTCAGCTCTCTTCTGGAGTCTTTTTTGTCTCGTCGGAGCTGCTTGTCTATCTCCTGATTAATCCGCTGACACTCTTTCTCTTCAGCTGACATGCAGCACCCGGCCATGGTGTCCCAGGCTGTGTATGTCTCTGTACTTATATATATAATTTAAACACTTTCCAAAGCAAGCCAATGGAGTTTCAACGTGAAAAAAAACTCCCCCGCTCCTCACAGGCGGGTCTTTAACTTTCGTTTTTTACCTGAAATGTTGAATAATTGTCCTGTTTGCGAGAAATATACTTTTTCTGCATCCTAAGCCCTCATTCCGTGCATTCCTGATTCTATCTCATTCTCCTTGACTGGAAACAAAAGTCCAAACTGGGTCTCCTGGAGTCTCCCCCTGCTTAAGAACGGTCTCTCGCCCATCCCTAAATCTGCACCCGTTTCCCGACAAGCCACACCCCTACCCTCTCATTGGTCAGGATTCCACGCTCTTTATAAATTCTGCGCCATGATTGGACAACATAGTTACAACCAACGTCTTGACAGCGAATCGTAGCGCAGAAGGCGGGGTTTTGCTAAATACGGGTGGAAACAGAAGCAAAGCACCTGCAGCATGGGATGAAAACTGGTTTCACCTTAGAATGCTTTCATATTTCCTTGATAGTTTATTTTTATCTTTTTTCCCGCAATGTTTTATCATATAATTTTAAATCTTTGCTATTCTAGAACATAATAATAGTAATAAAAAGCAAACAGATGAGCCTGTTTAAATGTATTTACTTTAATTTCAAGGAATTAAAGAGACTATTCTTATGATGGCAATTTGAAAACAGGGATTTTTTTCCTCAGATGTTTAAACATGCATGAAAAGTCTTTATGGACTAATTTGACTGAGTAAATCATGAAACAGCAAAGACTGGGAAGTGTTTTTTCCACGTGTCACTTTATGGAAGCGGTTTGTGTGGAAAACCTACAGCAGACACAACATTTCCTACTTTGTTGGCTGCATTCAAAACACCAAGACACAGATTTGCAACTGCTTTCCAAGTGAAAGCTCGTTTTTTGAGGAAAGTGCAGATTATTTCCATGTTACAAAGTCAAGGCTTTATAAGGAATGGTTTACCCGCACTTACAACTGATGAGTCATTTTCTGTGTCATCTATTGAGTCAGGAGTTTAACACACTCTCTCACTTTTAATCTACAATGAAATATGTTTAATCTTCTTCTTGTTCTTCTTGTTCTTCTTCCTCTTCTTCTTCTTCTTCTTCTTCTTCTTCCTCTTCTTCTTCTTCAGTCAGTACCATTGTATTGTTGGATTGTATCTTCAGAGTGTCAAGTACTCCTCAGCAATGAAAATCTGTGATATAGTATCATTGGGTCAGGAAGATAATCTGTGATATTGTATCACTGGACTGGAAAGAAAACCAGGGGTATCATATTGTTGGATCTAGAAGAAAACCACGAGTATCGAATCATGGATCTAAAAGAAAATCAGTTGTATTGTGTTGTTTAATCTGAAGGAAAATCAGTGGTATCGTATTGTTAGATCAGATTAAGTTGTATCACTGGATTGGAAAGAAAATCTAAAAGAAAATCAGTGATATTGAATAGTGGATCTAACAGAAAATTAGTCATATTGAATTGTGGCTCTAAAAGAAAATCAGTCATATTGAATAGTGGATCAAATAAAAATCAGTGATACTGAATTGTGGCTCTAAAAGAAAATCAGTGATACTGAATTGTGGACCTAAAAGAAAATCAGTGATACTGAATTGTGGACCTAAAAGAAAATCAGTGATACTGAATTGTGCATCTAAAAGAAAATCAGTAATATTCTATCGCTGGATCTCAGCCTGTCCATCACCAGCGCAAACAAGAAAAGCTTTAACAATGTGGTTAAAAACTCCACTTCCGTCTCTCCTAAACACCTCCATGCTTCTACAGACACAAAATGATTCAAAATTTTTATATATACACTACTTATATACACACTTCTTGTTAAACATTTGAAAGATATTGATTAAACAACTGTAAATTAAATAAATGTCAAGTAAACAAGCTTGCTTTTAATGTGTAACAGTGCAGGTCTGACTCCTATTAACTGGTGGTTGGTGATGCAGAGTCAAATTCTAGACTGTCCTTTAACTTTAAATGCACTCATTACTGTTTCATCTCACTGGCTGTCACTTAATGGCTTGTTAAATATCTAACACTTGTATGTTCAGATGAAAATCAGTGATATCATATGATTGGATCACAAAGGAAATTAGTGGTATTGTATGTTTAGACTGAAATGAAAATCAGTGGTATCAAGTTGTGAATCTAAAATCATCTGAAAATCAGTGTATTGTATTACTGGATCGTAAAGAAAATCAGTAGTTTTACATCGCTGGATATAAAAGAAAATCAGTGCTGCTGTATCGTTGGACCTAAAAGTTAATCAGTGATATAGTTTTTTGCCTCTTAAAGAAAATCAGTGATATTGTATCATTGGATCATAAAGAAACTCAGTGATATATCATTGGATTGTGTAAAAATCAATGGTATTGTATTGTTAGACTGGAAAGAAAATCAATGACATCAAAATTGTAAATCTAAAAGAACCTTAGAGGTATTGTGTTATGAAAATCAGTGATATCATATTATTGGATTGAAAAGTAAATTTACATTACATTTACATTAACAGCATTTATCAGACGGTTTTAGTGATATTGCATCATTAAATCTAAAAAGAAAATCAGATGCATCATACTGCTGGATCAGGTTAAAATCAGTGATATCATATCACTGGATCTGAAAGAAAATCAGTTGTATCATATCCTTGCATCAGAAGGAAAATCAGTGGTACTGTATCACCGCATTCAAAAGGAAATCAATTATATCGTATCATTGGATGTAAATGAATATCAGTGGTATTAAACTGTTGTTCTAAAAGAAATTGTTGCAACTAAAAATCAGTGGTATCAGTGTTGTGTTGTTGGATTGAAAAGAATATTGGTGGTGTTGCATCAAAATCGATAAGGAAAATCAGTGATGATGTATCGTCTTAAAGTTAATCAGTAATATTGTATTATTTAATCTGAAATTTAATCAGTGATATCATATCACTGCATCTGAAAGTTAGTCAGTAACATACCATTAGATCTGAAAGACAATTGGTGGTAGTGTATTGCTGGATCATAAAGAAACTCAGCAGTATCATATCATTGGATCTAAAAGAAAATCAGTGTAATTGAATTGTGGATCTAAATGAAATAAGTGTTTTCATATTGTTGGACCTATCATTGGACTAAAAAATAGATGTATCAAGTGGTATTGTGTCGCTAGATATAAAAACTCATTGGCATTGTATCATTAGATCAGATGAAAATGAATGGTATCATATCATTGGATCTGAAAGTGTATCATTATATTGGTGTTGTATTATTGGATCATAAAGAAAATCAGTGGTTTGTATTATTGAATCATAAAGAAAATCAGTGGTTTGTATTATTGGATTATCGATGGTGTTTCGGTAAAAATCGATCATAAATCGCCCGCCCTAGCCTGCAGTTCTCTGTGTGTCCGCTAGTTGGCGGTTGGCGCTGCTGTGATCCGCTCCGCCCCCAGAGGAAGTGGAGCTCTGTTTTTAAACGGCCCCGCGGGTCTCTGGTTGTTTAGAAACAAAACCAACAACAAACAGACTCGACTGGGGCAACAGGACCCCTTTACTGCTCCAAACAAGCTCTGACTGCACTATAGACTCAGAATTTAGCTATTTAAACAGTCCCAGCTTTCAAAACAGTCACTGTTAATCCGTGGACTTAGCTAACCTGTTTATAACGAGCTGTTTTCAGTAGCCTAGCAACCGGCTAACTGTCTCTGTTCTGTTCTGTTCTGTTCTGAACGATTCTCTTTTGTTTTTAACGCCTCTGTGCTTTCATTTCACCCACCCAGCTCTGACATTAGGTTGTCTTTACCAATAAAGTAAGCCGTTGTATTGTTGTTTAAACTCCTTAGGTGTCTATTTTTTTATGTTTCATGATGCTGAGAAAACGGGGAGCTCTGGATTTCGCAGCCTGCTATGATGCAGCTTGTGCTGCTCAAGGCTCAGTTCCAGTGCAAGCAGTTAAATCCAGCCTTAGTCAAGGAGTTCTGGACTTTAATGGCGATGTCATCAACCTCCCAGACTGGACGCCTATCCTGTCATGCTTAGCCATCAACAAGCATTTGCAGAGTGTGACCATCAGAAGCTGCTACCTCACCTCTCTGGGGGTCCAGGGTGAGTCTTTCTTGTCACACAGTGAGTATGAGTATGTTTTGAACATGATGGCATTATGGGAACACTTTGTATATGAAGTCATTTCAATGATGTAACAAAATGAAGTTACAGAATGACTGACAACACAGATACGCAGAACAGGATGCAATATAAAATATGAGGGCTCAAAAAGAAGGGTGAGTTTTTCTAGTCATACGGTGGTTGGGTTTTATGTCTTAAGTATTGGTTAGAACATGATGGCATTATGGAAGCACTTTCCCATAAAGTCACTTCAGTGTTTTTACTAATAAGTCAACAGCTGCTGACCTGGTGGTTAAGGAGTTGCTCCTGCAATTGGGAGGTTGTGGGTTTAAATCCTAGGACTGCTAGTGTCACCACTGAGGTACCTTGAGCAAGGTACTGTCTCCACACACTGCCCTTCGGGTGCTGTGTCGCTGACTGCCCACTTCTTCACTTGGTGAATGGGTCAAATGAAAGAATTTCACACTGTTCACACTGTGTGCTGTGCTGTGGTGGTATCATGCGTGACTGTAAGGGGCCACTTTACTTCACAAATCAAATCACTCCAGCTAGAACAGTTTAGCTCCACCTATTCATGCACAGATTCACCTTTAAAGATTAAGAATTTAATTTTTGTTGGATTACATGAAGACCTTGATTCGTCAGAATGCCCGTAACTCACCTGGAGCTGTGATTGGTCACCCTGTCAAACACTGTGATTGGTTAGAGGCTCATTTGCATATTGCAGCCTTTTACGAGCTCAAATGAAAACAAAAGTAAAGTATGAAATTCCAAAAAAAAAAATCATTAAACTAATTAATGACAGCCTAAAATCTGAGAACCAAATACAATGATTGGATAAAATAATAACATCAAAATAAAACATTTATTTATTTTTAAATGAATGCGTCTTTGCTCATTGGAGGGTTCTGCCATTTCTAGCTTCTTCCAGGGCCACCAGCAGAAAGAAGACTCCTGTGATCCATTCAAAGAGCATGACCTATCAACTCTGCAGAGCTGTGCAGAAATGCCTGTGTGTCTCACCCTGCCTGAAGAGTCTTCAGCTGCTTGGGCTGCCGTTCAGAGAGAGAGACCTCAACATTCTCACAAAGGTAGAAAAAAGACACAAAATTTTTGTTGGTCCCGAATGTTTATACTTAGAACTTTAGTTATCATCTGTTCAGGGTTTGTCCAAGAGTGCCTCGTTGGAGCATCTGTCTCTGGCGCACTGTCTGATTGCAGACGACGGGCTGGAAGGTGAGCCATTTAAGAAGTGCCATAAGAACTATAGAAATGTTTTCACTTTTTCTTGTTTATATGTTCTTTTATATTTTTGTGTGTGTTCAGTTATCTGTCAGAGTGTTAAGTACTCCTCAACAATCAGGACAGTGGACTTCACTTCTTGTAATATTACCTGGCAAGGGGCAGAACATATGGCGAACATAATCAAGGTAAACTGGTCTGTGTGTTTGTGTGTGTGTTTTTGATGCTCTCAGTTGCTTCCAGCAAGAGAAAAGGTCAAATAGACTAGGACAGCATCCCACATTGTTTCTAAAAACGTGGTTTGTTTTGAGCAGCACCAAGCGGTGAGGCGGCACGGCACGGCGTGGGCGGAGTCTTTACGATACAGAAAGGCAGAGTTTGAGGCGATGGGTGGCCTGCGTAGGATCATGCTTAATGACAACATTCTGATTGGGGACAGAGGAGTTACTGCACTCGCAGAGGAGCTCACAGAGGACCTGTGGGTTAAAGGTTGGAGAACCTTGACAAACTATCTGCAAAATTGCTCCTATTTTGTTAGGTTTGAACATGATGGCATTGTAGAAAGACTTTTAATAATGAGTCAACATCACACACCAAAATAACGAAAACCATATCATGATAAATGTATAATGTAACCTATACATCAGTATCACTCAAGTTTGGATAGTTTTGGATAATTTTGTTGAGAACAAAATTAGCTTTCTGATGCCCTGAGAGCATTTAACAAAAAGAACTGTCACATAACGCCTGACAACACAATATAGGCTACTATATAAAATATGAGGGCTCTAAAAGAAACACATTCACATAAACTCACAAATCACCTTTTGCAAAACCTAGAGAGTTGTTTGTCTTACTCAGTCTCTCTGCTCTGATCCTGTAGCGGCGGACCTTCAGCGCTGTGGCCTCTCAAATGAAGGGGTAAAAGTCCTGGAAAAGATGCTCCAGTCCAACTCCACTCTGTGTGTACTGGACATCAGAAGGAATCCACTAGTGGGTCAGTCGAAGGGCATGTTTACATGTGAAGAATCTTCTTTGGCTTAACTGCTCATTGCTCTTTGTTTTAATCTTGTACTGCAGATAATGAGTTGGTGAAGTCTGTGATTAAGAAAGTGCTTATGAACACTAAAGGCCAGGACTCGCAGGTAACCCAGAAAATCAGTGCTGTAGATATTATGCACTAGGAGTGTAGTTTTTATGTATGCCACGTTTTTTGACATATAAAATGCAGTAAAAGGTTATTTCTTTGTTGCAGTATCTTTGGCTGAAGCCTCCAGCTAAGGATGCACATGACAACTCAGCACAAATGAGGAGAAATCCAGGAAAAGCTGCTTACAGAACTGGCAAGAAAGACATTCTCTGAATTAATCTTAACATATGAGAAAGTATTGTTTTTTATTGTTACCTTTTTTTACTTCTGTGTCCTGAATCTACTTGCTTCAGTTTTTGACTGCTAGTGTTTGTTAAAGGGTCTCGCCGGACATCTTCAGCAGCATGTGGAAGGAGGCCCCCACGACCTGGATCTACTGGTTATATTCCATGGCGCACTGCAGCACGAGCCAGACTTCAGAGGTTAGACTCACTGAGAAATGGTCTCTGCCATTAGTTCTTAAATCATTATTTATTTACAGTAAATGTAATTTTTTCGATAAATGTAAAATGTTAGTAATATCATCATAGGAAGCATAGTTTTATGCTTTTAATAAGCATGCTTGATACATTTCAGTGTGGATACAGTACTAATATATGAACCTGCTTTGTTTAGGGGTCTTCCAACAGGTGCCTTAACAGTAAATCAAAGCTTTCAGGTTTGGTTTCATTTGTTGATTCACATATCAATCTACTTTTGTGCTGTTTCATTTCCTTAAATAAAACCTAGGCTAAATGCAAGTAACTGTTGGATGAATTTCTTTGTGACTGAGAGACTTACTTTATGACGACCCTTTCAGAATGCATCCACTATCCGAGTAACTTTGGAGTCAGAGAGCGAGTCGGAGTGTGAGGAAGGCCAGAGCGTGCCACAAAGTCCTCAAGGAAATATTACCAGCAGGAAGTTCAGGCATCTGCTTGCAGAATATAAGCGCTTACAGGTACATCTGGAGCAGAAGTGGAATGTTAGAATTATGGCATTATGGAAAGATACGTATTGTGCTTTAAAGCCATTGGCTGGCTCAGGCCAGTCGGGAGTTTGTACATTTTAACCCATTTTACAGTAATTAACTGAGTCGATAGTGATAGTGGTTATTTCTTTTATTTCTTTTTGGGTCAGTGAAAGAACAAACCCTCTTGTATATGTCTCATCACTGTGTTGAATAAATATTCTCAACAGAATGTTTTTGAATGAAAAAGTGCAGTTTCTCATGTCACCTACAGGGGGAGCTAGAGGAATGCAAACTCAGACTAGCAGAAGAGAGAAATGCAAGACTGAAGGCCAATTCCCGTCTGGTGGAGGTACAGTGATTAATCATTTTCTTTTTATGCACATATTCTTTTGCCTGTATTCTCACACTGGGCCTTACATGTATTTCTCTTCCCATGTGTTGCTCTTTTGTTCTGTCATTAGCTGGAGTTGGAGAACGGTCGTCTGCGCAGTCTGAATCAGTCGTTGTCTGAAGCCCACGTCACCCACTCTGTGCTGGAGGATGAGCATGTGCTGGACAGCATCGAGTCTTCTTTTCAAAAATTCAACGCCTTCCTCGACCTGCTCAAAGATGCTGGGTATTAAGAATATATTGCTTTCTTTTTCACACTCTGCTGATGACTACCTAGCTACCTTGTCATTGTTACACTGACAGCCACTTTAGTTTACACTACTTTAATATGACATTTTATTAACACATGATATGGATAATTATTCCTAGGTTGGGCCAGTTAGTGTCAATGGCTGGCATTGAGCAGCCAGACTTGGGGCCTCTGGGTCCTCCTCAACTCTCCTCTACAGAGCGAAGGGGCCAGGGAGACCAAATCAGTGAGCAGAGAATGGAGGACGCTGCTGTAAGTGCCATTTATTCCAGTGGAGGGTAATTTTTTCTCATCACTGTTGAGGCAAATACTTGTATCTCTGAAGCAGTATCTTTACAATTAATACATATGCCAAAAATATTTTTTTATTGTTGTAATACCATTTGGGGGAAAAAGTAAATTACATATAGATGTATGTTTGTG
>JBBPCY010071783.1:0-11594 GCA_037974405.1 Brachyalestes nurse | reverse complement strand
CAAAAGTGCAATAACATTTGGTTTGCAAACACTTTAAACAAATAAGGAGCTTTTTAACAGCAGTGTTCCCTTTAACAGTTACACAGTTACAGTTCAAATATTTCTGTAAATCTCAACCTAAACATTAATGTTATCAAATCACATATACAACCAAAGCTATTTGCCCCTGCTGGGGCATTCACATTTTATCCAGTTTGTCATAAAAAAACAAGTTACTCTCAGAGACCAGAGCATGGGCAGCGGAATCATTATAGCAGCTGCAAAGAGGGACCAACTCCATATGAAAGTCTATGTATCTGAAAGCAGTGTTATTAAAGTCTCTTTTGGTGTAATGGCCCCCATGAAAACCAGAGAAAACCAGCCGACACATACAGCGATCGTATTACTTCGGGGAAAGCACTGAACGTTCAAAATAAAAGGATTTTGAAAACCCTGCGTTAACATGCAATACAATAATTGGCTAAAGGAATGTGGTAGTAAGGGGCATCAGAGACATTTTTAATGTGAGAAGGCCGCCTTAGTCTATGCATGGGGGCTGGGTTTGGGCGTGGGGCAGGGTTCGGGGTGGGGTCGGGGTTTGGGTGGGGGCGGGGTTGTTGCTTGCATACAAAGAATCTTGAATCTTTCGCGAAAGAACCCACTCCACTTAATCGATAGAATACACACACCACTGGAAATCCACTCTGGGTTTGCCTCCAACTCGCCGCATGCAAGTAGAGTGAATCGTCATTGCATAGACAGGCTGCACTGATTTCAGTGGTGTGTGTATTCGTCTATCGATTAAGTGGAGTGGATTCTTTCACGAAAGAATCCAGATTCAACAGCACTGGGTGAACTAATTATTTATGTTAAATGTGGGGAGGGAGTCCAAACAAATAATTATGAAATGTGAGGGGGACACGTCCCCTTCAGAATGAATGGCGGTGACACCCATGGTGGTAGTTGAGTACTGACACCCAGATCTGATTTCAATTAATAATTAAGTCTCTATAGTTTAACTAATTCTACTGTACTATTAAAAAAATTTCAATCATATGAATGCTGACCATTATTGTTATCAGAAATTTCAGAACCTTAAAATCAGCATCAACATTTTCACACCAGCTGGTTCCCACTTTACTGGCTCGGTTCCTCTCTGCTCCACTCTGTGGCCGTTTAGATCAGTCTGCTTCTGGGAGAGAAAGGAGCGTGCGCTAATTTCTCTTTGTATCAGCATGAAATTGTTGTATAGGTTCCTCCCTCGCTGTGTTGGAGTAGCGGGAGACCTGCAGGCTCTTCTCCTTTCAGGAGTGAGTCATTATCAGGATCTTTAAGGGTGTGTTACTCCAGCCACACAGACACAAAGGCAAACGCTGCCGGCTCGCTGGCAACAGAACCCGGCCTCCTTTCTACCTAGAGCGGGGGTCACCACACAAAACGCGCCGCGCGTGTGCGCGTGTGCATAAGGGAACAAAGTCACACCATCAAAGGGGAGTGTGAAAGAATCACACGGCGTGAACTCGGCTCGCGCTGCCTTCTGGAGTAAACAACGCCGTAAACAGGGTTTATCTCTGCTCGGCACACATGTGAGCGCACTTTGAAACTCAAAGCAAAACTCATATTGTGACGGAAATTGAACTTAATTGCACAATTTCGAGGAATTATGAACAGGCTGTCCGTTATTGTAGCGTTTCTCATGCTGCAATTATTACAAACTGTAACTGAGTAGCGTTGAATAGATGCTACAGATTACAGATTAATCCAACCCAATTTAAAATCTCCTTCTAAAACTGCTTAACCCTTCAACATGTAGTCGCCAACACATCCACAACGTGTTGTGTTTATACCTAAATAACGATAAGAGCAAATGAGATTAAAAATCACTTTAAATTCCACGTTAAACTAGAGAAACATATGTGATATACTTTGTGTCATTTCTCCATCATCTGTGAATCACAGGCAGCTGTATTACCTTCCCACGTAGATCCCAGTGTATACAGATTGAGGTAAGCTTTAAAAGTATTGCTGCTGGATTTATGCATGAGCTTAAATGCAATAAGGAAACACAGCATACAATAAAGGAAAACAGAGGAATACATACGACTAATTCTGGTTAAATGACACACCACTCCAATTCCACTGCAATGGCTCCCAGTTTGATACAGAATTGAAGCATTACTCATTGTGTACGAGTCACTCGATGGTTTGGGCCCGAAGTACATCTTTGAAATGTTTGATGTTTATAATCCTGGTGGGTCTCTTAGACCTGCAGGAGCTGCTCAGCTAGTGGTGAAAAGATATGAAACTAAACCTGGTGAAATGGTGTTTATCCACTATGCTGTCCAACCAACTGTCCATCAGTATCAGATCTGCTCCAACTGGAGCTTTAAAAAGCTACTAAAACTGCAATATTCTCCTTCCCCTTCTTTTAAATATCTGCACTTCTATGATACTTTTAAATACATTCTTATTTCCTTATTCTTATTTTCCTGGTATTCTTATTTTTTACTCCCTACTATTTTTACACTACCTGATTTCTTAATATTTTTATTCTGTTCCTGTAAAGAACATTGAATGGTCTTTGTGTGTAATAAACAGATAAATGAACTTGACCTGACCTGGCAGAAGCCAAGGTAGACACAGGGATACTCAATAGACCAGACAACCAGACACAGAAGTACATAAACTGAGACCTGAACACCTGAGAGGAGTGACAGGTACCACTGAGGTGCACACACTGAGGAAGAGGCAGGACTGAAGCGGAGACTAAGACAAAACAAAACAAAAGCACATGGACAACAGAAGCAAGGTCCAAGGACACGGCAGGGGAAACGCATCACAGTCCAACAGCAGCAGTCATTTTTTTCTACCCAGCTTTTATTTGCTGTTTTATTTGTTGCTGTTTGTCTCTTGGTAGCCAGTCAGAGGATATAAACAGACCTTCCAGCAGATTTCATCAAAGCAGGGATTTAGCCTTACAGACGTTCCCACACCGTTGAGCTTTTGTCTGGGAAACCGGACTGCTGACACAGCTGTAGTGAGGTGAAATGGCAAAACTGCCAACACCACCTTTTTTATAAAAACACCTGACATCATATTAATAAATAAAACAGATGAGAGCTGAAATACTACAAATGCTGTCAGAGGGCAGTGACAATGAGGCTGGAGACACTAGAAACGTACTAATGGTACGTCTCTATACGACTAAGTAGCAACACATCACCAGTAAAAGCATTTTCCACTTTGACTCTGACTTTTTTTGTAATTTCAAAAACTATTACGATTGTTGAGTGGGTTTCAAACACTATCAAACCTGTCACTGGACTGTTACCTCTTATATTTCCCTCAAAAAAAGGCATGAAAAAGTTCCACGCACCCATTTTTGCTCTTTATCCATACATTTTCTTGGTAAGACCAGTTTGTTGGTAAATAAATAAACTTTAATTCCATTTGTTTTATTTTATTTTCCAATGGATATTTGAGCAGCTGTCCTATAGCTGGACCAATAGAGACTTACCAACATACTTTGTGGAGCCATAACTCACCAGTCAGAGGAACAATTCCATAGTATTTGCTGGTAAAAACAGTTTTTTCAGAGAAAAAAAATTCCAAATTTCCAAATCTTTTATAGGGTTAACTTTATAAGCCTCATCGCTGAATGAGCTTAGCTTTACATTCATGGGGAAACATTCTGCTTTCTCTACATTTCCAAATACCACCTATTTCTTTTTAAATGTTTATTTGACATGTTCCTTTCCTCCACCAATCTCTGCTGATCAGAATCTACATCTTCAGGTGGGTGTCTTTTCTATCTAGCTTTCTCTGGCAGAAGCAGACAAAAAGAAACTGATTATGAAAATCCATAAATTTGCATGAAGCCTGTTCTATCCATGAGTTAAATGAAAGGCAAAGGTCATTGCGAGTGAAGTCATTTACATCCCATTAAGCTAAAAGAGGCTCATGAATTGATCTTTCATAAGCTGCTGCATTACTAAATGTTTGAAAATGAAATGAGGTCCAAATCTCACCAGGAACATTAGCAAATTGTGATTAACGATAATTTCCTGCCTAGTCAAAATAGAACAAATGCTTCAAATGTGTTATTATTTTTATATAATAATTGGAGTGTAATGTTGCAACACGATATGGTGCAAAGAATGCTTATGTTGGACCATTTGTGGATTCTTGGTTTATTTTGAATCTTCATCTACTTATATGAGCCTATTTACTGACAGCCACTGGAAAATACAGCATAAAAGAACCATCTGCCCCCCAAAGCTCCCGTAAAACTTTGCATTCAGAAAAACCCGCTTTGGTGAGATCAGCACCAGTTAGAAATCAAACGGCTTCAGAAATTTCGACGCTTAGATCATACACCAGCACAAAGCTCATATTCATCCCACAGAGCAAATTGACCATAGGCTTATAAACAACATCAAAGCATCTTGGCCTTAGAAAGGTTCTCCCAGCTCTAAAAATTAATCATAAATGCAGAAAGATATACATATATGTGGTTGCTATTGAGATTTTGTTCTTTGTTTGTGATATGAATCAAAGATTGCGTTGCCTACAACTCATGGATCAAATATTATACAATCCAATATTACAAATATGTAATTTGCAAATAAAATGTGAACCTCAGTCCTGCAGAACAGATTGGAGGAATTTAGACCATTCCTCTATACAGAACAGCTTCAACCCTGAGATGTTGATGGGTTTCTCTGCATGAACTGATCACTTCAGGTCCTTCCACAACATTTCTGTTGGGCAAGACTGTCTTCCACAATATTCTTTGTATGCTTAGGGTTGCGGTCTTACTGTAAGACCTACATTCTATTGAGCTTGAGTTCACAGACTGTTGTCCTGACATTTTCCTTTAGAATTAGCTAGTATAATTCCAAATTCATTGTTCCATTGAAGATGGCAAGATGTCCTGGAACAGGTAAAGCAAAACAGGTAAACCTACCACCACCATGCTTCACAGAAGGCATACGTTTCTAATATAGTGTATTTGTTTCTCCAAACATTTCGCATTTAAACCGAAAAGTTTATTTTGGTCTCGTCCATCCACAAAACCTTTTTAGTAATCTTGTGGCATGTCTATGCGATCTTTAGAAAACCATCCTTCTTGTAGAGACATGCCTTTCACCTTGCAGCTCAGCCATTCACACTCAGTGTTCTTTTGATGATGGACTCATGAACATAAACATTAGTGTTCTATGAAGTTACCCTGGGCTGATCTGTGATTTTGTGTATTATTGTGTATGATCCATGTTCATGCTACAAAGGTGTTGTGAAGATCAGACTTAGAAGAAAAATGATCTTTAAATAAAACAGCCACCCACTCACACTTGTCATTAAATGTACTGTAAACACCTGCCTCTAATTTCACCTTTAAATAAACTGCTAGAGGTTCAGATACTTTTGCCACTCACAGGTAGGTACAACTGGATCATTTTCTTCAATAAATAAACGAAAAAGCATTTGATTTTAGTTTTATTTATCTAAGTTAATAATTTGTCTGAAATTCTGATTAGTAGGTTTTCTACAAGTCTAGAAAATCATAAAGGACTCATTAACTTTCAAGCACCACTGTAAATCTGTCTGACTGAACTTCAGAGTCGCTGAGCATGTCCCGAGCGCAGCCGAATACATTACAGCTCCGCTTGCATTGCTTCATCTGAGCATCTGATGTTCAAAAAAATGAATATACAAGCAGCGGCTGCATGCTAGGTGTTAAATAAGATTATTCACAGCATCTGATTCAAGGGGCCCCTGTTTGCTTTTGCCTCTTGCTGGATGAAACGAGCCAATAAGGGGCCAGCGGGCTGCGGCCTGACCCGGGTTAGGGCTCCCTCCAAGGGGCTGAGATTGAGGGGGCCCTGCGGTTCAAAGATGGATCCACATTAATATTCCGCTGGCGCTCATACGTGTCTGAAACATCCAATAGATGTTCAGAGAGCAGGGAACAGAGCCCCTAGTGTTTCTGTCAAGTTTGCGTGTCTCCGCTAGCCTGCCACAAATACTTGGGCCGCCCGTGTCTGCATCTTTGAAGATAACAGCCTTATTAATAAACAAACCCTGCAATTACTATGCGATAGGCACATGGAGAGAGGGAGAGAGAGAGACAGACAGACAGACAGACAGACAGGCAGACAGACAGACAGACAGACAGAGATGATGTGAGAATGAGAGAATTGGGATTAGGCCACATCTCACTGAAGTCTAAATTGATGAGCTGTGGTCCTCAGAGGAGAATCATGATAGTGATCCTGCAGTAAACTCTCAAAGCCCCCACACACACACACACACACACACACAGAGCAGATAAAGCCCTTGATGTAAAGAGAAATATAAATGTCACAGTCACTGCTAAGCAACACCAGTTGAGCTGTCACAGTGGCTGCTTTCTGCTTCACCATTCACATCCAGCAGCCCTCATAACAGGAACAGTGACTGAGTTAACAAAGCCCTTTACCCCTCTCAGGACCAGAAGAAGTGCAGCTACAGCCCTGCTCGGATTGGATTAGTTGATCTGGTGGTGCCTGCTAAAATAAAGCCAGATGTTCTATCTATAAAAACCAAGTTCAAAGAGTTCAGCATAATCCAGGTGTTCACAAAACAAGAAGGTAAAGTACAGAAAGGTCATGGTTCTGTTCACACAGTTCACACTGTTCATATAGTTCTGACATCACGGTACGGTACGGTTCACGATACAGCGAAGTTAAGGACCAAAAATTTCTAAAGAGTGAGGCTTGGTTTGTTTTTGTTTATTTTAAATAAACAGCAGTGTATTAACCAGTAAACACACTCTGGCTTATATTTTCATGTATGTGTTAGGCAGCAGAAGTGTTACGCCAGTAGGTGGCACTATTGCACCACAATACGACCCAAGTTTACGATTTACTGGCGCTTTTTGGTCCCTCTGTGATGGCGTAGGGATCCACATTACTTTAATCATGTCCTCTCCATCGTACCGTGTATTCTCCGTACGACATCATGTACCGAATGTGACGGTTCGGTACCAATACATCTACCGTTACAGCCCTAAAATGAAGGCAGACTCAATTCATTCATATTTTCAAATTGCACAGAATTTTTTAAAATGGTAAGTTGATTGTAAATATTACATTTTTTTATTGGGGTTGTTTTGGAAATTCTGACTGATGTATATAAGCTTCAGTTCCTTAGCTACATTATCCTCATAGCTCCAGAACAACTAACCGAAGCTCTGAACCTGTAAAGTGGGTTAATTGGTTAACTGGTGGCCTAGTGGTGAGGACGTTCAACCTGCAATCAGAACGTTGCGTGTTCGCATCCCAGAAACTGCTAGTGACACCACTGAGGTTCCCTTGACCAAGCTACGATCCACACACACTGCTCCCCGGGTTCTGTGTTCCTGGCTGCCCGCTGCTTCACTTGGTGAATGGGTTAAATACAGAGAAAGGGTTTTACACTGTGTGCTGTGGTGTGTTCACGTATGACAGAATGATCACTTTACGCTTTTATAAAGCTCTATTATACAGAACATGAGGAAGTGGGATCTGGCCATACCTCTCGTCATTACAATGCCCGCCAGGCCTTTGTGGCACGTGTGAGTCAAAGAGGAGCAGCCGGTCAGCTCGCTGTACTTCTCCCTCACCAAGTGAAACACAGCGTCCGCAAAGTCCTGCAACACACAACCCACAGCCAGTTAGAACACAGGGAGGTACGAGGTGTTCTGCATGTTCATTTATCCATTATAACTTATTCTGGATGCCATGCATTGCTTGCTCAGTCAGTAAGGTTTTAATGTCTGCAACCACCCAAAAAATCTCATGCTTTAAATTCAGACCTGCATACAAGCACCACATTTTAAAAATGTAGGTTATAATGAGTAAAATGTAGAAAGAATATCCTGGAAAAAAGAAGGAAGGATCCAACATTATTTCTTGATCACTAATCAAATGTAGGCTAACTTACAACACTGACCACTTTAAGGTCTTTGTACAAAAGAATTACATTTGAATCTCAAATGACTCATCAGATGCTTCCGTACAAACATGTTGTGGTTGTTTGAGTGCATGCTGTCATTAAAGTAAAAGATGGTCATACTGTATACAGTATAACTTATTTATACTGTAAATCTCTGTTAATCTAACCTTTAGATGCATCCCGACTGATTTAGGCACATTCAGATCATTTTACACTTTCAGTATCTCACACTTTCAGTATCTTTCTTCTGAACAACATTGTGGTGGTGTTGTACCATTGATTGGACCAACAATATAATTCATTGTAAATGTAATCACTATACACAAACCATTCACCTCAACTCTAGAGCTGTTGTTGTTTTTGTATCCCCCCATAATTGTACTTATGTAATTATATACCTCCTGATTAGATACATAATGAATTCTGTTTTCATTCTATTTACCTTCTGTTGTCTGCACTTCTGACTTTTTCCATTTGTGTAGATTAAAATATAGCGAAAAGTCAACACTGTGTACACAGCAGCTCACACAAATGTGCCATAGATGTCAATTAACCCTTTCAAGTCTAGACTGTTCATTGTTTATGCTGGCAAATCATTTGCAGCTACAATGGCTTTATATTCTGTACCCGCAGGTTCAGGTCTGGACTTATGGCCTTTTTCCAGATGTTTCAAAAAGAAAATATTGCAAAATGTAAAATATAGAATGAGTTCAAATCTGGAGACTGAGAGTCTCGGTGCAAGTCTATGCTTTCGAGCTACAGTTATTATTTTTGTGTTTTGAAGTGTGTTTGGGGTCTTTATCTCACTGAAAAGTCCAGCCAGAGCCACACTTCAGGCGTCTGGTGAAGGCGGACAGGTTTGGGGATTAAATCTCCTGATATTTAGTAGAATTCTTTATGCCATTGACTTTTTTTTTTTTTTACAAGACATGGAATTCTTCCAAAACATCTCTAGTTGTGAAAGTGGCATTTTAAATTCGTCCACTTACTGAGAACTTCTCATCAATTTTATGCTTTTTAAACTTTATTACTGCCCTAATTGTGCTTCTTGGTAATTTCAACAGATCACCGTTTCCTAATCCGGTGCAGGTCCACAACTCTCTGTGTCGTTTAAACCGACGGCTCCTTGGTTTTGCCCATGTTGATGGATGACAAAGGAATCAAAGGAATATTCCATGAGTCTGACTTCATATTTACACAACAGAGAAACAGAAAACAGTCATAAAAAACAACGGACTAGGAACAGTCCTCCAAATGTATTTTCAGTTTGTTAGGTGCCAATAACTGCAGCACACACAAACACACACATTTCTCAGGAACATCTGAATCGGTCCTTGAGAAGTACCAACAATTCTCAAATAAATAAAAATATAAATAAAAAAAAATATGTATTTTTTTCTGTGTGCACAACATGCTTTCATCAAATTCAGACCACAATAAAATAGTGTTAAATTATATAAAATAATACATATAAAATAATATTATTAAAGAAAGTCCTATGAAAAACACTGCTATCTATCTATCTGACCCAAAAAGTGAAAAACAACTCCTAAAATAACACCTTGCTTTGTTATTAAGGGTCATGCGTTACATCACTATCATGAACCGCGAGGTCACATTATAACACACCCCTTCTCCAGAGTTAACAGTCGCTACACTAATTCAGTCAGTTCTCCGCTCTGAGTTATTGGATGGAGAGATTTATGAAGTATTATTGTTTTCATGCAATACTGATATTACGGAAGGACATATGTATTGAGCTTCTAAGGAAGCCCTTTTTTATTACATGTTGAATAAATTCATGGCTTCCAGAAATTCTTTTTTTTTTTGATAAATGAAGGGTCCTGTTAACCAACATACTATTACAGTAATCCCTCGCTTTTCATGGGGGTTACGTTCCAAGAGCACCTGGCTATAGTGAAAAAAACGCATTGTTGTGTTTTGAAAAAAAAAAAAACGCCTAAAAATGCCTAAATAACTCGGAAGGTAGCGTGACACCTGGTTTTCGGAGAATAAAACCTGATCTACTCGGGCTAAAAATACAAATGCAGGCTCGTTGGAAGGTCGTGGGACAAAAGTATTGGGACACCGCTGCAAGGTGCACGGCTCCCCTTGTGTGAAAACAGCCAGAAAAAATTTTTATTGCCACAAAAAAGCAAAAAAAAGCGGAGGATATTTGCAATTTCCGCGTTATTGTGGGGATTTACTCATAAAGTTCGGTTCTCAAAAAATATCTGTGTGACTGAATCTGCGAGTCCTGATCCGCATAAAACTGGTGGATTACTGTATACTGTAGGACTGGAGTTTGGTTAAAAACGTTAAACCTGCAAGCATCCCTTCATTATTTAAACAGCTGTACAGCTGGAGATGTCACTGTAGGCACAATCCAGCAGTTCTTCTTCCACTGGGCAAAATGATGGACGCTCATGCAACACACTGTCCAACTTGTAGTAAAATGGACAAGTTATCTGTCCAGACTTCCTGTTGCAGTCTCTGGCTCTACATTATGCTACCTTCATCTTCTGTAGCACCCTTGTCAAGGACGCGTCTATAAATGTAAGATATGTAGTCTTATGTGTCCCAGACCACCTCTTGTTGGTTGTTCATACTTGCATTTAGCACGTCCACTTATGATCCAATCGGCCAAGAAAACCAGAGTTTAAACTTTGCCATAGAGTTCTAAGTGAAGCTGTGTTAAAATATGGCAGAGGAAGTCCAACCTACTTAGGAACTGACTGGAATCCTCATGTCAAGGGCTTATTGTCTTAATCCATCAATTACCTTAATCAACAACATATATGTGTGTGAATAACATCTTTATTCATTATCATCACTTCACATGCAGAAATGTAAGTGTTTTTTCCAAACACGCCTGGAAATTGCAAGCTGTAGTTTGCTGTAGTGACAAGTTTTTCAAACCTCAGGCCAGGCAAATGCTGAATGTAAAACAGGCATTTGAATGGCTTCAGCAGTCAGAGAGTGAAACTACCTCTGGGCAAACTGTGGTAATAACAGGCTTTGATTTAATGTATGTCCACACGGCACATTAACTGCCCATATCTTTCAAAGGCCTGTCTGCACACTGACCATTAGCGGCAGTCCAATCATTTGATTCCATTTAAAGTTACGTAACCAAAACTGAAGCACTTCACAAAAATCTTTTTTTTTTTGTGCCAGATTTCAATGAACAAGCATTTTCTACTCATGTAGTAATAGACTGATTTTTTGCTTAGAGCAACCAAAACATTTCTGCAGCAAAACTGTGGGGCATGTAGTGTTAGAGATGCTGTAAGAGTCTACACTTGTGACCAACCCTTGTGTCTCTGACCCACCAAGGCATGGAGTCCACAAGACCTCTAAAGGTTTGCTGTTTCTACACCAAGATGTTAGTAGTATATCCCTTAAGTCTTGTAAGGTGCAAAGTGGGGCTTCCATGTATCAGACTAGCTTGTACAGCATGTCCTGCAGATTGAGATCTGAAGGCCAAGTCAACGCCTAGTCATCTTCCTCAACATTCTCCCGCTGAAAGATTATATATATATATATTTATATATACAGCATTTAGCATTCCATTCCCTACCTACAGGGGGCAGTCTCCCTGGAGCAACTTGGGGTTGAGGGTCTTGCTCAGGAACCCAGTG
>JBBPCY010071782.1:0-11595 GCA_037974405.1 Brachyalestes nurse | reverse complement strand
AAGCGTTTCTATTCCAGCGTGACTGTGTCCCAGTGCACAGCTCCATAATAAACTCTATGTATTTGAATGCAGTGTCATTAACGCCCCTGTTGGTGTAATGGTCAGACATCCCAATTCTTTTGTCTATTAAATATTTGTTATGTATTCCGTCTCAGCAAGATCACATTGGGAAAACATTGTATGAATCAAGTGTTTTCCCAATGTGTCTTGCTGAAATGGCACACATAACTGAACACAGTGGCTCTGCAGTAAATCAAGGGAAGAAATAAAAAGAATAAAACAGAACTAAGAAATTGTGTGTTGAAGAACTATAACCACAGGGAATGCTCTAATGTGTGCTTTAAGGTGTTCAGGTGTTCCTGTATGGTGTATTGTATATTCTCAGACACAGTAGGAACAAAAAAGAGGTTTCTGGGTCAAACAGTGAAGTAGATCGGCCGGCGGTCCTCAGGGATCATCCTCACCCCGGTGGTGCGGCTGTATGTCCTGAACAAGGCACAGTTACTTTTCAACTTTCCATCTGTAATCAAGGGATGAAATGATCATTAAAAACACTGAGGAAAAAAACAGCAGTAATACTAATAACTGAAGTGTGTGTTTATGGGTTGGGCATTGTGGTTGTGCAGTTTTTTGTCCCTGTATAATTATGCTTTACAAGTGTGATTTGTTTTGAATACTTATTTTGGAATTTATAACAAGAACAACAGTAATAACAACAACAACAACAACAACAACAACAACAATACTAATAATACAGAAAGAATAACATTTCTTCCTTTAGCTTTTTATTGCTGGTGTTTGGCCATTGGTAAATGTGTAGAAAACGAAAATTAAGGAGGGTGGAAGCCCCTTGCATTCATAACTCTCTTCCAGACTCTCCCAGTCTTCAGGTCCTACTTTAAAACACACCTCTTTAAACTGGCCTGCTCTGTCTGACTCTGGTATTAAAGGCTTATACTATTATTTTAACTTATTGTGCTGCATTTTATGTCTTGTTACACTGGTGCACACTACTGTGTCTCTGATTTGACTGTGTATTGTAAGGTGTCCTTGAGTACCCTGAAAGAGGCCTATAAATAAAATGCATTATCATGATTATAATTATTATATTCTTTGGGCAGTGACTCACCTTACTGGCCCCTTGTTATGCAGTTCATCTGTGTCTATTAAGTAAAGAATAAACATTTAGCCCAAAAACACTCCCCATCCCTCTTTCAGTACGAATCCCACATCAGGGTGTGGCACCTTGGAGGCATATGGTACTTGTTGTCTCTGACCTTTTGGATAACAGAGCAGCTGTTATCTGTTTTGAGCCTTGTTCACAGATCCAGTTCTGTTCCCGTGGCTTTGTCCATATGCCCATATGCTTCAACTGCCAGAGTGTGGAAACAATACCACCCTTTATTACAGAACACTCCAGTGTTTAGGAGTGTTGTATACTATAGCATTCTAGGCAATGCTACAGGGTCCACTGTTTATTAAATACTATACTACTGTGGTTTCTACAGCAAAGTATAATATACAGTACTGTACAAAAGTCCCTTTTCAAGTAATCAATTATTCAGGGTCAAAAAACAGGTATAGTTCACAGGAAATTGCATTGAAGCCTCCAACATTCATACTAACAAATCTGTTTTACTTGTCCACTCTTTATTTTTGATCCCCCTACTGGTATTTTAAACCCAACCAATTACAACTGTGTCCTTCCAATGAAAGTTGATTCCAAAGATCTCACTGAGGTTATGTTCGTTAAAAAGAAACAGTCAGCAGCTACCCAAACACACCTCAGCTGCCATGCACATTTCTTTCACAGGTGCATCTAAAGTGGCTAAATGAAGGAGTTCTAAGCAGGGGTGATAAAACATGATTCATTTGGATTAGGGAGAGAAAAGTCAATAGAAAACACATTCCAAAAAAGGGGGTTTTCAAGTGATTAAGCTCAAAAAATGAAAACTTGAGAGAATATGGCACACCTAACAGTTGAGTAATGCCTGCAAAAAAGCAGCCGAGACAGGGTTGTAATATTTTCTCCCAGATTTATCACAATTTTGCAATCCGTTATTTTACATATAATTATGTAGATTCGCTGGTTATTTCAGTAGCCATAATAAAATGTTTGTGTTACAGACGCCTGGTTCCATTCACCACCACTAATAAAATCTGAGTAAGTAAATTTCCTCACATGAAACCACACTGAAGGTCTTTTTTTTCCAATCTCTTTAAATTCTAAGAAAGAATAGAAGTTTGAGAAATTAGTGCAGATGCCTCTTGACCTTCAGGATCCTTCAGCTTTACCTGGAACTGGGCAGAAAATCTTAAAAACTGTATAGAGATGTTCTGAAAAATGGACATTCTGGAATTCACCAAAACTTTGAATGGGATTCAGAGTATTATGTATTATGAAATTCACTCAAGGACACAACACAATGGACACAATGGTTTGGAAAAACTTGCAGTAAAATTTATTGTACCTCACAATCAATCCACTCAAACACGTGCAACGATGTACTAGAACAGTATACCAAGACGGCTGAATATATTTACATTGTCCTCTATGTAACAAAATAGCAATACTGTTGAACTCCGCTGGATACTGTAGACAACCTTTATTTTCGGTAACAATCTGGAAACCCGTGGTTAATTCAAGGGAAGTAAAGTCAAATCACTCAGAGTAACTGTTATACAGTCACTGAAACAGCATGTGCCATATGAGATCCAATAGCCCTCTTGTGACTTTTGCGATAGCATTGGTGATCACCCTGACGAGCTTCCTCAGGAGAACTTTAGTGTGTGTTTAGTGTGTCAGGCTCTCCGAAACGGAGATAAAGTGCTTTCTAGGAGGGTAGGTACAACCAGCTCACAACAGGGATCCGTGAAATGTTTCGAATCTGGAATATCTGTAAGATAGTCAAATGTAGAGGACTGCAGTAAATCGGTAGAACAACGCAAGCGAACATTCAAGTCAGGAAAGGCAAGGATGGCCATGAAAAGGGGACAGTACCACACCCCCCACCGGACATTTCTGGCTTTCTTTCCCAAGTCGAGAGACCCTTTTCTTTCTCAGACTTTTCAGGCCCACTCGAATGGTGCTCGGAAACCATTTCAGAAAGCTTCTTGCATTAAAGGCTAAAAAGGCTTAACGTTAAACCCTACATGCTCCAGCAACTTCTGCAATCCAACACTGAGGGATCAAAACACTGTCATAAGATCACTGCAGCTTAAAGCATGGGAAAGACCTGGGTGGAGGTAAAGAGCAGAGCATTATGGGAAATGTATGCTGAACATAACAGTCCCTGATGGTTTTAGAAACCCTTGTAAAATATATGGAAAAAAAAACATACATGTAGATGCTACAAATTCTTTCCCTCTACTGCACTCAAAGGCTGGGTTTCCTAACGTGCTGCGTTCGACCAGACCTTGTACAGCGGCCCCAAAAAGTATGTGAACATTTGTCATACAGATGTCATGTGAATGCCTGATGTTCACTGTGCTTCAAGAGCTTTTATTTTAAACAGATTATTCCAAGTTGGTCAAACATTCCCTTAAATGGCGACTTTTCTAAGGTCGATATAGTTTGAGCAGTTTCCTTGCAAGAAACAGTCTCAGACTTTGATGTTTCCACCTCTGTGCTTTGCAGAACCCTTAGCGTTTTCCATTTGATGTTGTGCTCAAAGCGATGTTCTATGAAACAAGTTTCCTTCAGAAACTAAAGAACTTTAGTAAAGTGCCCACATTATACCTTTTAAAAAAATTTACCTGAGGTACATCTACGACATTTGTGCGGTTTAGTGTAAACAGTTAACA
Organism: Brachyalestes nurse; assembly: GCA_037974405.1. Taxonomy (NCBI): domain Eukaryota; kingdom Metazoa; phylum Chordata; class Actinopteri; order Characiformes; family Alestidae; genus Brachyalestes; species Brachyalestes nurse. The sequence continues at coordinate 7,791 of JBBPCY010071782.1, read as the reverse complement.
TGACCATTAGAATTGTCGGATGTCCTGTAATGTGCTTTGGACACTCCTCAAATTTTAACTGGGAATGAGCGGAGCCAAACTAAAGGAGGCTGCAAAGGTTTATATAAGTAAATGTGCTGCTTTTTTCTGAGAAGAAAATGAAAAGGGGCTGTTTTTGCAGCTTGCAGAGACTGGGGGTGAATGGTACATCAAATACTTCTCGGGGCCACTGTAACTCGGGATTTCCAACCAAAGAACCCCCCCAAATAAGGAAAATGTAAAAACGGCTGCTCTCTCCATCAACAGTAAAACGACTACTTCCATACTTTAAAGCAGCTTATAGTACTATTTGCTTCAGACTCATGAGTCCAGACAGAAGTTGATTAAAGTTTAGGCCTAAGTTTAGCCCTATCCAGCCAGTAGTAAAGCAAGCTCCTCCTAACCAAGCTAACCAGTTAATATTAGTAATGTGACTGATAAGTTAATCTTCTCAAAGCAGCAGATATTATGATAAGATCTTGAGTGAATCAGGAACGTTTACTTATCATTCACATTGCCAACATTAGCTGGTTAGCTTGGTTAAAAGGAGCTTATAGGCTGAATAGGCCAATCCATGCAAATCACAACAACAGTGAATTCAATATGACTTTTTACAACTTCATTCGCATACAAGGAGTGTATGGATTGGCGAGTAAATGATATTCTGTATAGTTATACCCGATTTCATGTAGACGTCCTTTTTTCCTCAATTGCCGGCTTGAACAAGTCAAAAACGCCAAAACTACGATCCCAATTCGGAGTGGGGTCGAACGCAGCATTAATCAAAGATCAGTTTGTAAAACCAGGGCTAAGAGTGACACTAAACCTACATTACAATAAGATCAATGTCTGCTCTATACATTAACTACTGAAAATAAATTACAGAATCAGCACCACAATAAAAAAAGGAATAATATTCTATAATATCACATTTGAAGAGTCCCCCTAAATGGCTGGTTTTATAATAAACACAAATGAGAGGTTGATTAGTGTGAAACCAGTAGGGGGAGAACTGCAGGAGCTTGGATAACGATGGCTTGTGCTTGTTAATCCATCACTTCTCCGGCTCTTTTCTTTATACCATCGATTCAATTCCAGCTGCGTGGCTATATGGCCCCATACGACACACACTCACTAGCACACGTGACGTATCTCAGTTCAGTCCTTCAGTGAGTGAAATGATACATACAAAATAAATACCGACTTATCTTATATACACACATCTGCAGACACAAAGATAATGAGTAAAAAAAAAAAACGCACACAAATAGACCAAAAGCTCAGAGAGGGAAGGGCATAAAGGGGAACACTTGCTTTGGTTAGTGTTAGGAGACATTCTCGTGTGCGTCGGAGCGCCGTGAGAGGAGGGATCACGCGTGTGCTTATCGTTTGGCAAGTGCTTCCAAGTCAAAGAGGAAATATTCAAAGCAAACAAACAAAAACACATAGAAATTAATTGTCGAATCTCAAATACCCGCAGGCGGGAACGAGGACTGCGTTCACATTCGTTCTTCACAAGCTGGCGTCCTCAAAGGAGAAGAGGACACAGACACAAAACACGTCCCTTTTGGATGAATAAATCGAGGCGGAGCAAATAAAAATGCAAAAAAACTACAAGGTTTCTGAATATCTAGCGTCCCAATTTTATACTGAGTGTAAACAGGGCCTTTTCCTTTATTTTTATTTGCTTTTTTTCTTAGAAAAATAAACTTTAATATTAAAATAAAAGTCCTTCGTTAGACTTTCGCTCTCCTATATGCAATGTGCAAGAAAAGGTGATTTTTGAGGACGTTTTCGGAGCCACGGAAAAATCAGCAAACCGCGAACAAGCTCATGTATCAAAAAGGAATATGGGCACGTCAGGAACGTGAGAATATATATTTGGCAAAGTGCCTTCATCTGACTTTCAGCAGCTTCTGTAGATCCTCGTGTGAGGACGCTTTGGAAAGAAACGACAGACGGCTCTAACTGACATCGGAACATCAGACACAACTGCCGGCCATACTCACGCTGAGAAAGGATTCGCTTTTCATGAATGGCACGACGAGATGAATGCCTGGAGAACCTACCTACACTAGCTAGAGTGGCCTTTCAGAGGACATGGAGCCTACAGTGAACATTCACATCTACGACGCAAAAGGGGCCACAGTCGAAAATCAAGGTTCCTAATGGGTTCTTGGCTTTACCTTTATACCTTCAATTGGTTTAAAACCTTCCCATATTGAGAACGTTCTTTAAAGGACCCGTAATTCTATTTCCTTTCTTCCCCTGAGGTCTACTTGTGAAACAAAAATGGCTCCAAGTACCAAAACCAGTTTCCCAACTTCTCAATGCATCTTACAATGAACTGTATTTCTGCAAATAAACTCTGTCCTGATCAGCTGTCTGGACTGTAACACTCCTTCAAAGTCACTAGGTGGAGCTAAACTGCTATGGGCTGAACAGGCAGATTTATGCAAATGAGTTGGGTTTTCTGACATCACAAAACTGACGTATTCAAAACATGTTGTCACAACTTCATTTGCATTCATGGGCAATATGGATTGTAGAGTGAATGTATTTTTTGTATTAAAATCTTTTTATATAAACTTTTTTCACAATGTGGGCCCTTTAAAGTTCAACGCTCCTTTAATGTCATTTACAAAAATGGTTCTTTTTAAGCAGTGGCACTCAAATTGGCCACTCATGTTCCACATTTCTGCTCAGGCTGATGCTAAGGACTGGTTTGGGAACCACTGCTTCAAAGAAATGAAAGGTTCTTTAGGGAACTGAAGGGGTTCTTCTGGCAACGCTTCACAGAACCCTTTTAGGCACCTTTATTTTGGACTAGGAGGATGAACTCATGTTGGCTCGCAAACTGGACCGATCATAGGTAGTCAAAACCAAAGTCAACTTATCCAGCTTCTCTGCAAACCAGTGACACTGAGGCTTCTGGAACATCTTCATGTGCTCTTGTTAAATCCACTTCCCTGCCCTACACCTGTCCATGTGTAAATAGTGATCGACTGTCACAGTGTTCAGAACGAATTGCTTGTTTCCTCAAAACGCGTTGCAGTACCGGGTGACGGGGAGAATAAAGAGATTCTTCATGCTGCGGCGAAAGCGTTGGTTGACGCAGCCAAATTCAAAAGACTCTAGAATGACAGGCAACGTGGGTTCTATGAGCACTGGCGATATCTCGAAGGAAAGCTTTAACACAGGACAGTTTCACAAATGGGAACCTGGAATTCATCAACGCTGGCTGGATTGCACTCAAAACTGCTTCTGACAAAGCTGTTCACATCTATACATATTTGTTTCACTCTGGAATATGGTTGTGTACGCTGGCAGTGATCCTACACGGAAATCCAAAGTCAGAGTCCGAGGGGTTGGTCTGGTAGGGCCGGAAACTGGCTGTGTGCTTTTCCCAGACCTGTAATGTGAAACAATGTCCATTTAGGGTGAGAAGAGAAACGCAGACCTTCTTTTCATGAAGGAACTTTCAGTTGTGGGCAGATGCTGATGAGGGCATGGGGGACAGTAAAGGAGGCTGCACATCTGTGATGCTATATTGCTTGTGGTCCTTTTTCCTATTCAATTTTTCCATCATGGTCCTGTTCCCTATTTGGCTCCATAGGAGCCCCTTCTAGAGTGCTGTGTGTGTAGAGACCAGGCTCTCCGTTCAGGACTTGGCCTCCTCCTGCTCAGCTTCAACAGAGAGATCCACGTCGGACAGACCCACTTCCACGGGCAGGATGAGCGAGGTGTCCGAGTCGCTGCTCAGAGGAGGCTGGTGTTCACCTGGAGGCAGAAAATAAAATGAAGAAATGATGACCAAGAAAAACAGTTGAACTGTGAGTTAAACAGGCATGGAGAATGAATCAGAATGAATCACAGAAAATTGCATATTTTATGACTGCACAGACAACAGAATGTAACAATAAAAATGCAAAGGTTGCAGGTATTCTTATAATAATGATACATCAGTATTCTGGTAATCAAGGAGCTTTGAGGCGGCACTCTCGCCTAAAATGTGTTATTTGTCATGTTTTTGTATTATCTATGGTGCAGAATTGCATCTCTAAACCCTCATTTTACAAAACTCATGATTTTGTCTCCTTTTGGCATCTTTGTCCATCAATATGTGCTTTCCCCACCTCAATAAAGTAATCTATTGATGTACTATCAATAGTAAGGCTAATAAATACAGGCGTGATATTTGGCTTCCATGTAGTACCCTCAGGTTGCAGGTATTCTCATAAAGATGATACATCAGTATTCTGGTGATCAAGGAGCTTTGAGGGTGCATTCTGGCCTAAAAATGTCCATTTAATATGGAAATTTTAATGTTTTTGCAGTATCCACGGTGCAAAATTGCATCTCTCACCCTCATCGGTTTTACAGAACTCACAGTTCTGTATCCTTTCGGTGTCTTTGTCCATCAAAATGTGTTTTGCCCTCATGCCAATAAAGGAATCCACTGATGTACCATTAATATAAAGGCTAATAAACACAGGCAGGATATTCAGTCAAACCTGGCTTCTCTTTATACTGGCAAAAAAAACCCCACTTCAAACAGCCCACCTTGATGTATCTGCCCTAAAGTACTTCATACCTCCAAGATAAACCATCACAGGGGGTTTTCCACTGGCACCGTGCTGAAATGCGAACAAATGTTTTTTCCACACAAATAAAGCGACCCGTACCCATGCCGCTCGATGGCAGGGTGAAAAGTGGCCCGCAGCCGAGCTGACTGTGTCACTGCTTTCTAGTCGAATGTTCATCACAACATGGAAAGGGGCCATTTGTTTTTTTGTTTTCTGTTTTTCCTTAAAAAAAAAAAAAACACAACAATGTAGATACAAACTAACAACTGGGAAGTCGACGAAGTACAAGCTCTACTGTCTGTTTGGGTTGGAGAAATATTTAAATGGAAGTTTCTATGGCACTAACAAATTTATTTTTTAATTCTGTAAGAAACATAAAGGTGATCCAGGACATCACTAACAAGTTATCTGGGCTCAGTTTTCATCGAACGGCTAAAGCAGAATGCAGAAAAACAACTCAAACAAGATTATAAACAAGAAAAGACCACAAAAACAAAACAGACTCTGACTGAAAGAAATTCCTCTGGTATGACTCCATGGACGTGCTTTTGGGACAACCGGCCATAATTAAGCAGCTGATGCCTCAGAAACACGTTTAGATACCAGGCCAACAACTTCCACGCCATCGCAGTGCGGTTTAGGTACAGTGCGGTTTAGGTACAGTACGTTATAGGTACAGTGCGGTTTAGGTACAGTATGTTATAGGTACAGTGCGGTTTAGGTACAGTATGTTATAGGTACAGTGCGGTTTAGGTACAGTACGTTATAGGTACAGTGTGGTTTAGGTACAGTATGTTATAGGTACAGTGCGGTTTAGGTACAGTGCGGTTTAGGTACAGTGTGGTTTAGGTACAGTACGTTATAGGTACAGTGCGGTTTAGGTACGGTATGTTATAGGTACAGTGCGGTTTAGGTACAGTGTGGTTTAGGTACAGTACGTTATAGGTACGGTGCACCATACCTGTATACCTGTGGAAGAAGTGCCTCTGGTCTTTAAACCAGACAATATCACTCTCAGGACTCATGTGGCATCACAGCAAGAGGTGAGTAGGAATGTTTACAACAGATGGTCAGATTTTTCATTCTGGCAGAGTTCCCTTTAACTTATTTCTTCTTTCCTTATAGACGGAGGAAGCAGTGGAACCTTATGAGACAATTTTCAGAAACAGCCTGAGCAAACTGTTGACTATGGCCCAAGTCCAGACCCAAGACTAAACCTAAATCTGGACCTTAATTAACCAAAAATTAACAGGTAACAATTATGAAACTATGACTGAAAATGAAAGGAGAATGAGGCCAAGCTGTGCCTTTGCTGTGTCCACATTCATTCCTGCTGGAGCCAAAAAAGTTATCTGACCTACATCTACATCTGTGACCCAAAATACTGGAGCACAAACAGGACACTAAGAGCAGCAGAATAGACGGAAACACACCACCTCTGATGAAAGGGTGTATTTAACAGATAAGACAGACAATACGTCTGCTCTTTTAGGCTCTTTCAAGAAAACTAAGAAGGGTTTCTAGACCAAACTCATGTGATTTAATTTGGAATCATCTTACTACATTAATGTGCAGCATTTAGAGAAGAACTGCAACTGCACTTTCACTTGAACAAGCTCGGAGATTCTCCAACTCCTCCAGACGAGGGCACGATTTGCTTGTATCATAGATGTACTGCAGATAAAGTAGATCTTGCTTCAGTGAAAGCATTAAGGTTTATGATGTTTTTTTCCAATTTACGTGAAGTATTTGTTGCACCAAAATTTAGTCCCTGTAAGAGTACAAGCAAGTGTGGTCCAAATCAATGAAAAACGAAGCTACTGGCAGCTGTTCGTCTGGTGGTTAGGGAATTGCCCCTGTGATAGGTCTGAATCCCAGGACTGACTGTGGCACCACTGAGGTACCCTTAAGCAAGGAACCATTCCCACATCCTGCTCCCTGGGTGCTGCATCCCTGGTTCTCTTGGTGAATGGGTTAAAGGCAGAGAATAATTTTGCACTGTTCATACTGTGTGCTGTGCTGTGTTCACATGTTACAAATAAACACCTTACACCACATGGAATGATAGTCTGATGTAACAAATACAGAATTCAACCAGTAGAGGTCAAAAATGAGCTACATTTACATTCAACATCCACAGTGGAGAAAAAAAAAAGTTTTTGCTTTAAGCAAAGCTAAATTATCAGTTTCCACGACGTCCTTCATGCTTTTCTTTTTCATGCTACACGTTCTATGAGAGCCGTCTGGGCTAAATGGATGGAGCTTCAGTGGCTTTGATGTGCTACTATCAGCCGAGGCAGACAGAAGCCCTAAAGGAACTGCAGGCAAGTGATGCTAAACTCCCAAAGAGGCTTCATTTAAAGTCTAGGATCTTAACATTTGTTCTAAGAAGCCCTTTCAAAGCAGCAGGGATGCATCCATTCGTCCATGTGATCGCAGCTGCCTGCAGATCCTCCCTCTCCTCACCGCTCCCTCCCTGAATGTAGAGGAAATGTGGTCTGATGGGATACGGAATGGAACGTGAACAGTGTTGAGAAGCAGCAGAAGAGACTGGAGATGAAGAAGCCGTGCCTCCACCCTGCAGGTGTCCTGTCTGAGGTCAGTGGAGTTCAGCCCAGCTTTGGCTCCAAAGACGCACATCTGGCTCTTTTTAGATTTTAAAGTATTTTAAATGACTCACAAACACATGTACACGCACACTCACACTCGCACAAACACACACTCACACAAACACACACCCACAGTAAAATACACATTCTCTCACAGACACACACACAAATATACACACACACACTACACTCAAACAAACACACCTCCCAAAAAATACACACATCCAAAGACACACTACACACACACACACACATCAGAGCTTAGAAACCTGTCTGGATGCCAGAGGGATTTATGCAAAGTGGATGCCACAGTGGTGTACGTAACTATTAACTCGATTGTAAAACAGGATGGAATTCAGTTTTAGAGGGTGTTTTAAAACTGTGGCGAAGAGAGCAAAATGAATCCTCAGAATCTTCACAGTCCTCTAACATAGCACTGACCACACTACTGGACCCAATTACTCTTCCCTTTCTGCTACTGACTGGGCACAAACTCCAAAGTCAGTTAAACGAGAACCAATAACAAAACTGCAATTACCTTGCCAGTGTCCACAATATGTCCAAAAGTATGTGGACGG
>JBBPCY010071781.1:0-11596 GCA_037974405.1 Brachyalestes nurse | reverse complement strand
TACCCTCAGAACTCAGAGTGTATCAGTAAACTCTGATTTCAGTAAATATAAACAGTGTAAAACAGTCTAGAACCGGTATTCTCCTACACTCTCGCCGTTTGCTGTTCATTTTCTCGGTGTGCGGCCGCTCAGCCGCTCTCTGGAGCCCCTCCCTCTGTGGGTTTTCCCCACCCACTTGTGGGTGGAGACTATCCTGAAAGTTCCCCTGGGTTCAAAGGTTTTGTGTTTGTTTCTATGATCTAAGTAAAAAAATAAATAAATAAAATGTATTATTATTACATGTTTTTAATTACAGTAACTTTGGTTCTATGTGACACAGGAGCACCAAACAAAGGTCAGCATATTTTTTTAAAGGCTGGTGATGATTCATAAATGTGCTTTTAATCAGTGCCCCCCTTCAGTAGAAGTTCAGGAATCCCATAGATAACCCAAGCCTGGTGAACACATGCAGGGTCGGGCCTTTGTTGGACCACATGAAACCAGAAGACGCTTTATAAACTCTTCAGGACTTTGTAGGTCGCTCTTTTATGTTGGTTGGGCTTCATGACTTGCTTTAGATTACAGTTATTTATGACTAAGCCTGCTGTCTCTTTTCCAACAATGGCAGCTGTTAGTCCTCTGGATAACTATATTTAATCTACTCATGCTATCAGAAGCTAAAATTGAGTAATTTTGGTGAATATTCAGGAGATTAACTGAGCAGTCTATTTGTTTGTAACCATTTAGAGTCCAACAGATATCTAGAACACTCTCTGGGAATGCTGGTACTTTTTAGAAGATGGTTTAGCAAACCGTTTTATCGTAAAACCAGATAAAATGACACTTTAACATTAAGTTGATTTCCTTTTAAAAGTGAATGTGAAAACACATCCATGAGCTCAGGACTGAAGGGGAAATTGGCACTGAAGTATTAGCAGGCTTTGTTACATACACTTAAGAATGAGTGAAATAAAGAACAAATAAAGAACAAGAAATAAACTGACATTATATATTTATAATAATAATAATAATAATAATAATAATATGTACAAAACTCTGCAGCACGTGTTTTTCCTTATTGTATGCATATTCTAACAATGATTGTACAGTGTCCTTGGGTGACCTGAAAGGCGCCTTATAAATAAAATGTATTATTATTACTATTATATAAATAAATAAAGTGAAGCCTCTCATACCCATGTAGCTAAAGCGCCAGTGTAAAAATTCTACTCAGGCAGATACAGTTTACTAGCCTGTCCATCATTTTAAAAAACTGAAGCAAGTCATACAAAGAGTGAAGCAACAATTACAGAAATAGAAATAGTTGAATAAAAGCTCATATGTTTGGTTGAAATAGTAGGCTTGTCAATTCCATACAAAATATTATCAAACACTGAAACAACTTGCCAAGACATAAAGTGGTCAGAATTTATGTTTACCTCCCGAAGTTATTTCACTCACCGTGGATGAATAAACCAGCAAATAAAAATGAAAACTCAATGCTCAGCAAAGATTTTTAAGGAGTTACCTTCTGAACTCACTGTCATCACTGCTTCATGAGTGAGGATTTGTCAGACTTGTGTGTCTCCTTGTCCGATCTTGAGTGCGCACCCTTGTGGAGAATGTTCACACTGCTGGGTAGACCTTTGTAATGACCTGCAGACATCATACATACTGTAAATGATGACCTTAGCGGCTTCCATTTGGCCAGCAACATATAGTGGGTGCACTATGATTAAGTCTATTTATACTAAAAATACTATTAATCATTTGTTCATTTGACAACTAAAGTTGGAACAAAGAAATATTCTTTATTTTATATGCTTGCAGAATGTGACAGTAGAGAAAACAGGTTTTAAAAGGAGGTTTGTCATCATCTTACATTAAAAGGAGGTTTGTCTTCTCTTACATTATCTGACCTGCAGGAAACCTCTCTTAGACGGGTATTTCCTCTGGAGAGAGTGATGTTTAATGTCTGGGTCTGAACAGGGCTGCGATCCTTGTGCTGTTTCGTCCTCTCAGCACTTTGAAGCAGTATAAACACATGACTGGACCTTTCATGAAAGTAATATTTTGCAGCGGTATTCTCACTGAGAGCGCAGGAGCTTGGATATTTCCACCCAAATGACATGATCCGTTAATTTAAGGTAAAACATTCTCTACTGGAAACAACATCGAGTATGGCACTTTTTTTTGTGTATTTTTTTGTTTATTTTCCAGTTTAACATAGCATGAAAAGAAACTTTTTCTTTTATGATAACAACGCGTTTGAGGGCCGACACCAGCAGTCTGGGATTGTCATTCCAATAAACAGCATAATCTTTAACACAAGCCATGCTGTTTATGCATCTTGCGACATTCATAGCAGAAGCTTGTGCATTAACTGTTTATATGATTCCTGTGGCCTATTTTTGATTATAAAAAAAGTCAAGTTTGCCATTGAAACTAGAGAAAAGTAATCCCTTCCATCCGGAACAGGCTACTCACAGGACACTGCCGCCAAAGCAGCTGTTCATGACTCTCAGGAAAAGAATGCATAAGCATAGAGGAGGAGAGTCTCGCCAGATCATGAAAAACATTCAGGCCGTACACTAAGCAGCAGCTTTTGCAGAATAAAAACATTATTATCGCAGGCAGTGGCCTACAACGACAAGCTGGAGGAGTTATTGCAAACATGGAGCTTACACGTGTCCAATATTTGTCCTTGAGTGTCTCATGCGGGTTTTATAATAAAGGCCCACTTTTTGTTCCAAATGTAACATTAGTTCACTGACTGTTAGAGCTCCCATAACATTTCTGACAATCGAGCCTCCACTACACATGTCCTGTGTTCTTTTTCTCCTGATTTAATTTCTGCAATCGGATCATGGGACCGCTGTCTCCACTGTGAACTATGAAAAAATATCAAAATATCAGAGTTTTAGGCTTTTCATGGTGGTTCTTTTTCATACAGCACTTTTACACTTACTGTAGTAGTCATGGACTGGACACAGGACACATGCTCTGAAAAAATAAGAGTTTTTCTTTTGGTAATAAATTGTTCTCCCAACCAGTAAAACAGTCCATCCAGCAGGCCCACCCCGCGCCCCCCCTCCTAGAATGAGTGATGTCATTGAACCCGAGCAGAGCTTTATGGGATGCCAAGGCCTCTTTAGGGGCCCCTGAAGTTGAAATGGACATTCTTACTTTTCGGAGTGCACAGCTTATGTTTCCTGCTGGTGGAAGCCTGAGGGCTCAGGCTCAGTTCCATCAGTAATCATGAAATGGACTCGGCTGCTCCTTTGTCTTTTTACCTGCATCGTTCCCATTCTCTCCTAATAATCCCAGTGCCAATGAGGTTCTTTGGTATTATGCCATAGTTTCCTGAAGAATGTTTTAAGTCGCTCTGGATACGTGTGTCTGCCAAATGAATGAATGCATGAGGGTGAAGAAAAGGTTTAAAACAGTAATTAATTGGTTTTTGATCAACGTGTACATCATGGGAAGGTACACTGAACCTTTAAAATGGTTATTTAAAGAACCATGCATTGAATGGTTCTACAGGGAACCTTGTGAGGAACCTTTTTGGCACCTTGGAATATTTCACTAAACCACTGATATAATCAAAATTTTAATCAGAATATACTGCAATAGATTAGCAATAGATTGAGCATTTACTTTATATACTTTAATGATCCTGGAGTAAATTAAAGTCCTTTGCATGTAACCGGTTCAGCTGAGTGCCTGGGGAGCAGTGTGTGGAGATGGTACCATGTTCAAGGGTTCCTCAGTGGTGCCACTGGCAGTCCTGGGATTCAAACCCCATAACTTTCTGCTCACAGGAGCACCAGGAACACGTCCAGCCAATGAGTGCGAAGCTCCTGACATGCAGCAGATCTCCAGTAACAGGTTAAAGGTAACTCTGCCAGGGACACTCAGCCTGGGCCGAACAGTCGTGAGAGTCTTGTGCTTTTAAAGGTAGGAAGAGACAAAAGAGGTGCTAATGAAGTGAATTTAGAATCGCTGAGTGTTGGTCTTCTGAGAGTAAATATTTACGGAGTTACATCCGCGCCTCGCACTGGGACAGTGCCTGCTGAACCCAGAGCAGAGAGATAAGAGCCAGCGTCATGGAAATCCAGCTGTGGAGGCTCTGCATGCTCTCTAGACGTGCAAACCAAACAGAGCGAGGGAGGGAAACACATTGTGAAGGGCAGCATCGGGGAGGGATAGTTCCAGTCCCCAGAGTGGGGGGGTGCTGTTCCACTGGAGGAAATATGGAGCTGGTTTATCTTCATCGCCTGGAAAAAAGTATGTCATGCATTACATGAAAAGCTCGTCTGTATATACAAGATAAACAAACTCACTCTGCCGTCATTCCTGCCTTTTTATTGGCCGTTTTGATCGTTTCATTGTAGCTCCGCGCACACTTCCGCAGAAAAAAAGCCAAAACAAAACAAGAGAAAATTTCAACCACACTGCACATGCACAGGAGATTAACGACTGATAAATATTTCCTCAGAGGCCGTGATGTTGCCTCCAGCCAAAAATGTCATTGGCAGAAGATGCAAAGAGATGAAACATCTCCTCTGCCACTTTTATATTCTGGAGAATTTTTGTCAGTATCCTTACATATGTACCAGGTTTATATAAAGGGCAAAAGTACAAAGTACTGCAAATGTTGATATTAGAGGTAGTGAATCCTGGAATGTCATATTGTGAAGCCACATCTGTCTGTTTCTGGATTGCTTTCAGTATAAACAATCCTGTTTTAAAGGGCTAATATCATTGAAAACTGAATTTTCAGCAAATATAATTCACTCTCCAGTTCATAAAGGGAAACTAAGCTATGGAAACAGCTTATTTGAATTAATTGCTTTTGTGAGGTTCAACTATATAATTGTCTATTTTTCTACTTAAAGGGCCCATATCCTACAATTTTCTCATTTTTAAAAATTTTATTAGCTCTGACTGGTTGCCTTATATACTGCCTCATTGAATGAATGGGGCTGAACTCTAGTCGGCTACATGGGCATCTTATTGTAATAATATGTATAAATCTCATTGTTGTTATACACGCAAATGTATTGTTTTGTGACCTCACAAAAACAATGAATTCAAATGAGCTGTTTTCATAGCTTAGTTTCTGTAGACCGACTCTGGACTGGTAGATTCTGTTTTCATTTATATTAGCCTTTTAAAATACAAGATGTTTTACAAGATGTAAACATCCTAATGCTTACAACTATTTGTTTCATTAATATATTTTTACATAGCAATGATGTTTACAGTCAAGACATTATAAAACATTGCTTGTGTATGTTATCCTCTACATAATCTGCACTAATATAGTAGGACAATAAACTTCATCTGGAAATACGGACCAGCACTGCGGTCCAAAGTGTGAGGAGGAGCACAAGCTGAACTTGTTATGAGGTCTAGTTTGATCTGTAACATGGTCTATAGTATCTAGTGTAATATCTAGTAAGATAATATAATAAGATTTAACTACAGAACAGTTCCCAAAGACTCACTTACACTGATGTTGGCCTTCAGTGCGCTTTTACATACTTATTATATATTTTAGAGTTAATTATAATAATATAATTACATCAATGGTGGTTTCAAGAAAATCATTGTTGCAATTGAAAAAAAGTAGTCCAAGTTTTGCTTTTTAAAAAATTTTAATATAACATAATTAACTTTTATTAAATATAATTTTTTTTTTACATAATTGCATTACACATTGAGAATGCTTTTGATTCTCCTAAAAAGTTACAAGGTTTTGTCCTGAAATGGATCTTCCTGGTGATTTAATATTGCAAAACACGTCATTTCCTGATCAGGTGACTGCAAACGTAAAGAAAGTGTGTTTATGACCAGAGAAACATCAAACTCACCACTGTTGGTAAAAGAGCAGCCACTTTTTTTCTTGAAGGTGCGGAGTAATCTTTAATCTTCAGCCGGGTGTTTACATGGCGAGTGTGTAATGACACCATGAGCACCATGCTATCTGGGATTCGTGGTTGAAGAGCTGTAATTTATCCCCACTGAGAGAAATTTCAGGGTTTGTGAGCTATAGTCAGCACGGCATGATGCTCCGCAGTATACTGAGACTTGAACACATTTCAGGCTTTAAGGTAGTTTTTTCCTTCTTCCTGCAGCAGTGGCTGCAAAAGTGTTGTAGCAGTAGAATAATGAAGGAAAACAAACTGACTGTAAAGCTGGACACATGTTTTACTCAAAAACGTCATTTAGCCAAACTAAAAACACTATTTACTCCCATACGGTTCTGCAAAAAAGATTTGAGTTGTTTATTTGTTGTTGGATACTGTCCCAGAGTTTCTGCATTTTCATAGATTGGTGGTATATTTCATTTGAACAACTTTTGCACATATAAAACACACAGTTACATTCCTGTGTTGTTGCTTCACACCTGACTGCTGATGTAACATTTGCACAAATTTTTGGACATTAAAAAAAGAATTACCTTGTACCAAACTGCACATTTATTACTTGTGGCTTCTATCAAATTGCACATTTTTCCTAGTTTAGAGTTTAAGTTTATAATGTATTTCTATATGTATACTCTGTGTGTCTTTGCTGTCCTCTGTAAAATCTTTGACTTAGAATACATCCTGACCCCATAAATCGCAAACTATGCTTTACTTCAGAGGGGAAAAGATTTAATCACACACTCAGAGGCGCCCTGCGTTTTCTCCGGATGTGCAGTTGTGGTGGGTTTTTAAAGCTGAAAGGATTTGGCGGGCGGAGGTGAGCGAGTGCGAAGGAGCCCAACGTGTTCAGAACATCTGTGCTTAGCGGGGCTCGGATCACATTCAGACCTCTTGGACGGTGTTCAGAGATGCTCAGAATAAAAGCCTGCAGTGTGCCATTACTGGGACCTGCACCAGAGACATGCAAAGCCATGCCTTAGGCAGGCTGCGTGGGAGGGGGGGGGCTTTATTCTACCAGGCTGAGCACAGGGAGAGCATGTTCCACACCTTCAGTGGAGTGAAAGAGGCTCCAGATCAGGAGTAAAGTGAAATGTGGCCATGCATGAACAAACCACAGCAAAGCACACAGTGTGAAATTCTTCTCTGGATTTAACCCATCAGTGTGTGGGGACCGTACCTTGATCACGGGCACAACAGTGGTGCCACTGGCAGTCCTGGGATTCGAGCCCATGACCTTTCCCCGATCAAAGGGGCAACTCCTTAATGACCAGGGGTGCCAGCACCAGTAATGTGGGGTGAAGAGCCTCAGGGCATGAAGGTAATGGAAGTAAATCTGGATTTCCCAGAGCACTGGATCTTAAACCCCAGTCCTGGAGTAACCCTGCCCTTTCAGTGAAGCCTTGGTACTTAGCTGAGTAGTCGGATCAGGAGTGCTATAACTCCTCCCCCTCTCACACATCCACATAATAATCTATGAAATAACCTGATGCTACTTTACAGTACATTACATTTATTTGGCTTTTATCCAAAGTGATTCACAGCTTGAGGAAACACTCCAGTTTCAGGACGGTGTGAGAACCAGAGGAGAGCACTGAATCTTCAAGTAGGGAGGAGTGATTGGGTTTAGATAATTATCATTATGTGCATTATTCCCTTATTATCATGGACAATGCTCTTACCATGTGCAATATCATGCAATATCAGGTGCCAAAACATCCTCCCAGATCCCAAAGACCACATCCAGCTCTTCACTGAATTTTCTAATCAGGCACAATATTCTTATTGGGTGCTAAAACATTATCATTATGTGCATTATTATCTTATTATTATGTGCATTATTATCTTATTATTATCATGTGCAATAGTCCTAGCCTGTGAAATATCTACTTATATCACCATTACTGCTCTACTACAGGATGAATGTATTTTCCTGATTTTAGCATTGAGAACAGGCTTTACAGCCCTGCCAGAGTATAAAAAGTCTACAGTCACACAAATGCAGTCCAGTGCATGTATGACATGTATATACCAAACATTGTAGTTAGCGAGCAGATCCAGGCATATTTTAATAGACTGGGGTGGAGGTCAGGTCTTCTTTCATTTCCTTTGATTCCTTTTCACACTCTATTTATAGAGCTCTCATTAAAGTCCCACAAATGGATTTTATCCACAACCTGAAGAAGTGAGGCAAGCTAACAAATCAGTCCAAATGTTTCCAGGGTGGATCATTTATAATTGCACGAGTAACGTGTACAGAATAGACTCTCTCAGCGTTTCCTTGCCGAGTCACGACCGGTTGAAAATGAAACTATTGTGGAAATTGTGCGGGATGCATCCAAAAAGCACAGAGGGGGACATTTCAATGGAATAGAAGTGCATTAACTGGGACCTGTACCAGAAACATGCAAAGTGGTGCCTTATGCCATGTGGAAGGGGTGGAAGGCTTCATTGTACCAGGCAGAGTGTAGGGAGAACATGTTCTACCTTGAAGGTTACCGCCCTTGGGGGTGCCTACATTGACAATGTTAGTAACCAAAAAGACTAAAAAGCACAGTTCAGTGCCTTGTTTGGAAATTATGAGGCAGGAAAAGTACAGTAGATTTGCCCAAAGGAATCAAAGACTGACTGTCTATTAAAACAGCAAAGTCCTATTTACAGCCAATCACCAAAGGTCTACCAGTTCAGGAACTCTGCCTGCTGACTCATCCTCCCACTCCTGTGTCAATCAATGTACCCTTTTACACTGGGTGTGCATGGAAAGCATCGTTATTAGCATTATTTTTGCCATTTGCCACTATAAAAGCATGTGAGTTTAATGGTACATGACGACTGAGGCCTGGGGCCACTCATTGACACCCCTGGTGTTGGGTCTGGTGGCACAGCTTTTGGTTTAAAACAGCTGTATAAGAAATAGCTGGAGGAGAGACAAAGGATTCAGCATTAGAAAAATATGGAGTCACAGCACATTCGCCACAGTGTAAAATACTTACTTTGCATAAACAGTCCAGTCATGGTGTGAAATACCAAGCGCACAAAACAGTTATTGTTCTGGTGTTTCTGGTAATTTAAGTCCAACAGGTTGACAGAAAGAGTTTGAATGTTCGACATATTAACACAGAGAAAGACATTTTATTTAAATAATTAACTATTTCAGTTCAATTTTGAAACATACAACTGTTAAATCCAACCGGTGTTGCCAGTTTCCACTCTTGAAAAATCTGTCTGTAATATGCAATGGGTAAAAGTTCATATTATTCAAGACTCACATTAATGCTCAAATATTTGTATACATAGGTGTAACTTCTCACCTATCACATATAGGCCTGCCAGTGGTACTGTCCTGAAAACACAGGACCCTGCAACGTCCCAGTCTGCGGCCGCTATAGGCCGCCATGTGGGACTTGTATTTTGACACGGTTGTGAGTGTTTCCTGGCCAGCTTATCAGTAGGATTTCACAGCTGGCCAGGGATTTAGTAATACTTGGGGATAGATTTCATTGGGTCCTGTCTGTGTTTGAATTTTATTTAAGTGTTCCTTTGTACTTGGTTTGGTGTGGGTCCACT
The DNA here is from genome assembly GCA_037974405.1 of Brachyalestes nurse. Classification (NCBI taxonomy): domain Eukaryota; kingdom Metazoa; phylum Chordata; class Actinopteri; order Characiformes; family Alestidae; genus Brachyalestes; species Brachyalestes nurse. The sequence goes on along the minus strand of JBBPCY010071781.1, from coordinate 2,120 downwards.
GGCTTCATACTCTGACGTTCTAATTGAAGTTAAACGCATCCTGTCTCCTGAGTTTGTGTTTGGGCCCTCGTGCCTTTTTGTGTTTAAAAATAAAAGTTAAGTAAAAGTATACAAGTCTGCGTCTACACCTCCTGGACACCTCCTTCACTGCTTGGAGACAGGCTGCCACATGACTTTTAACTAGTTTAAACCAATGAGTTCACTAATTTCCCCACACAGCCCAAATACCGTGACAAATACCATGCAGGGCAATTTACTCAAATTAACAATTAATTAATTATTTGTTAATGGGTGGCCTATTCCAGGAATCTACTGCCTCCAGGTAGTGTGGTGCAGTGTGGATTATATAGAAATCATGGCTAATTATCAACTCTGAAATGGCTACATACTCATTTAACTTTCCTGGCGAGGTTTCTCACTAACCCCCTTGACGCAGGCATGGCGTCTTTTCATGGGGAGGTTGATGAATTATGTTTCCAGGGTAGAGGAAATCATGTTCTCTGTACAGATTAAGTTTCTGAAATCACTAAATCTAATGAGAGTCTCTGAATGTATGACCTCATTCTTCAACCTCTGTGGAGCAGCTTGGTTGGGCCAAGAGCATGGAGGCTTGGGGTAATCATAGATTTCAAAGTCATTTAGAAGTACATTTGCTGCGCTGGCAGTGTGGATGACTGGGCATCACATTCTCAATCTATCTCCAAGCACAACAGAAAATCCCTCCCAGGTTTCTCAGCCTGCTTACAACACATCTAGCACTTCACTGAATATTCATATCGAGTATTCAGTGAAGAGTATTCTAAAATATTATCATTATGTGCATTATTATCTTATAATTATGTGCAATGTTCTGACCATATGGTTATTGGGTGCTAATTAATTCCATTATGTGCAGTTTCTTATTATTATCATGTGCAATAGTCTTAACATGTGAAACATCACTGCTTATGTCAACATTATTTATTTACTAATTAACAGACTCTAATTCACAGTAAGTTACTTATCTATGGTATTTTGTGTATATAGCATAGTGTATTTCACATTGAGTATAATCTCCAGAGTCTTAATTGGATATTTAGACTTTATATTTTATATTGTTCTTGTCCCTGTGTCTCTGTGTGTTTTTCTGATTCTGATTCTGAATGGGCTCTGAGCAGACTGACTGTATTTTGACTGAAACTTGGTGACTGCTGTGAATACTGACTTGCAGTGTTTGGTAGGTAAATAAGCTCCTCACATGTGGCTCTAAACTACAGATGCATCATTTGGACACTAAATGTGATCAGCCACATCCAGGGTGAGCAGAAATGTTCCCGCCAAACTGTTCCTTTAACTTAAACAGTGTTTGACTGTGCCAGCACAAACAGATGGAACAGGCTACAATAAAGACACAACCTACATCTTGTAGCACACCCTAAGTCGTACCAGGGGTTCCCAAACTTTTGCATTTCACAGCTCACACACACAATCACAAATACTTATTCTTTACCTGATCTGATCACTGCTTTCTGACTGCCTAGTGATGGGATGGTGGTGTTTATTAGATGAGTGCTGGATGTCTGACTGAAAGTTGCAAAGGCCACGTTTGTACATACAATGCTCACCGTCTTTAGTGTTAGTATGAAATGTTTGGCTTAAAGACCTAATTTGACAAGACCTTTGAGAACACAAAGCAGAGCAGTCGTTGCTCGTTTTCCTACGTTTAAGTTCTGCATTTCCTCAGGAATGACCACTAGGGCCACTTCACCTACACAGCCCAGGCTTGGGAGCGTTCCTTTTGAAAGAGCTTGTTTTTAACCCTTTATCCACAATGAACGGCTTCCATATGTTCAGAAAAAGAAAGATTGCACATATGAACATATCTACATGGCATTTTGCCAGACCAATAAACAAGCTCAGCAAAGACGGTTTATCTTTGCAAATAATTATCACAACAGTAAAATGAATTATATATAAAATTATATTCTGTTAAATCTCTATACTATAAAAATGCACACACACACACACATATATATATATATATATATTATGGGTGTAACGGTTCACAGATGTCACGGTTCGGTACGTACCTCGGTTTTGGGGTCACGGTTCGGTACAGCGAAGTTAAGTAACAAAAAATT
>JBBPCY010071780.1:0-11596 GCA_037974405.1 Brachyalestes nurse | reverse complement strand
GTCTGTATAGATATATATATATATATATATATATATATATAAATTGTTTCACATATGATATTAAGTGACATATGATTACAAGTGTCATTGCCAACCTCCAAGTGTGGGCTCGCAGGTCGCTCCACTATACAACCTCTCTTTGTCCCATATCATTAAAAAGGCTGTTACTGTGCCTTTAAGACTGCTATAGGCATTATCAGAGTCTTTAAAGACATACTATATATCAGTCAAACTATATATTTGTCAGGGTCCTAGTGTATAAATACATGCACACACATGTTCTCAGTGCCTCATGAAGCCTTCATAAAAACGATATCTTTCCCAAGTGCGTTAGCAGTGACCAGACTGCATGAAAGGCAAATGTTTTCAGAAGCCATATGGCACCGGCTTGTCCCACTTTTTTGCCACGGCCTAACAGAGCATAGTGGCATAGTGTGCTGAGCTACAGAAAAGGAAAAAAAATCATAATGGAAAAATAATTTAGATCCCGATTCTCTTACAAAAGTCTTTTCATCAGAGCTACTTGAAACCTAGAGGAGATTTACAATGTTTCTGCGCCGCTTCTTCAAAGTAATCTGTTCTGGCATACAATGGGAGGGGGAGGGATAAAAGAAAGATCATTTATACATGCCAACAAAGAGGCAAGAAAAGGAGGGATGGACAGAAAGAGAGATGGAAAGGAGGGGCAGTGAGGGAAACTGGCGAAATGAAATTACGGCAAAAGAAGGCATTATGAAATGGGACGCCTGAGCTGCTTTCTAATTCCCGTGACGCAACGGCGGGCATCATGAGCCGACGGCTTAGAGCCCGGCGAGAGGAATCGGTTGTAATTACCCTCTGAGAACGGCATCCTTTCCTCCTCAATAACACTGTCGGGATCAATCACAGCGAAGTCACAAACAGGTGTCGGGGAGAGCGACACGCATCCCACACCTCACTCACCTGAAAGGGGCTCATCACAGCAGCCTCCCCGCTCATTCTTAATTGTGACATGATTAATGAGGAGGTGGGGGGAGTGTCCTTGAGCACGCTGGATAGACACTGAAACCTCAGCAGTCCACAACAGCAACTTTTCTGTCCTGATTTTGAGGGCCAGATGGAAACGGAGTATATAACTGAAGTGTGTTTTACTGAAATAAACCACAGTAACATGATAAATAACAAGACCAGTAGCCACGGGTAAGCCTAGATTGATCAAACCTGCCCACTCAAATGGAGAAAAAGTGTTTTTTAAGAGAATGACATTCGATTACTTTTCCCTGATTGTTGTCATTGCATAGTGGCCAATCAATATCCTCATGCTCTCCTGAATGAGACTCCAAGCTTTAATTTTTCAGCCAGACAATCGCAGCAGTTGCTCTCGGTTAAGCCTTAGAAGAGTGGAATTTTCTTTACAAGTAAAGCGACTCATACCCGAGCCGTACCTGTGCATCACTGCTTTCTGATTGGTTGAAATATTGTCATTACAGCATGGAAAGAGGTCATTGTTTTATTACTCCAAGCACAAAAAAAAAACAATAGAGATGCAAACGAACAACTGGAAAGTCAACAAAGTTCAAGCCCTACTATCTGTGTGGGCTGAAGATACATTTTAGTTTCTGTGATGCTAAGAAATGTTTTTGTAACACTATGAGGAACATGAAGGTCTACCAGGCCATCCCTAACAAGTTAGCTGGGTTAGGTTTTCATCACATGGATAAAGAATGCGGAGAAATCATTTGGAAAAACTCAAACAGAACTAAACAATCAAAGACCACAATAACAAAAGCAGCTCTGACCGAAAAAATTATTCTGCTGGTTTGACTCCATGGACATAGTTTTGGGACGCTGACTGGTAATAAACTGTTGGGAGAGAATTTCGCTGCTGGAAATACCATTACTGAGCTCAGACACACTGGAAAATCGGAGTGTTCTGCAAGTTCACAGTATATTTTAGATACAGCACGAGTCCTGTATGCCTGTGAAAAAGGAGTCAGCTTCTTTGCCTTTTCAACTGCAGACACATTATTTTGCTTTCCTCTCATAAGATTTTTGGACTCCAATACGATACACATCTGTGTTTATGCACATGTGCAGTTGTCACTGTGTAATGCAGATCTATGTGATGACTGACACCCCAGTGATATTATATTTCTCAGTTCGGTGCTCATGGACGTGGCAGCACATTGATTGACAGATGCTTCATGAATGTGTGTGGAAGGAAGCAAATGCAGTCACAATTCAAATTACAGATAAGTAAACACTAAAATGGAATATTAATGCATTTTACAACCTATGCAGTATGCAGCACATAAAGAGCATGGTCAGGTCCAGAATAACGCAAACGGATCCTCCGCTTATGTATTATAAAGCTTGTAAATATCTCATTCTAAAAGCATAAACATTTGCATTATTTCATAAGTTGTCATTCATAATAGCCCTCATTATTGGAAAACCTTCCAAAATGACTCGATTGCATTTAGCAACAGATGCAAAATATCCGTGAAGCATGAGCTTGGCCTGACCGCAGATACATTTTAATCTCAACCCGGCTGACCACAGAAATCAATAAAAATCGACATTTTAAGTTGACGTCCAAAAAGATATATTCATCAAAGAACTAGCCACAAAGGCCTTTAAAAGCTAACCTTTCATTCTCAGGGATTTTCTTTATTTCCAATATTTCTAGCAGCTCCGGACCTTCTGCTCTACTTTCAATCATACTAGGCTTGAGAGATAAGAGAGATCTTTTGAAATAAACCATCTTCTAAAGCTACCAAGAGTAGAAAATGAACATCCTTGCTGGGCAGCATCTTGGAGGCTAACCTTGTTCTTTGGTAGTTCTTGCTATAGGTTTATACTGGTGGTCTAGGCTAATGCTTATAGGGTCATTTTACTAATATTTTCAGATTTACAGTATTCACCTGTAAATAACAGACTGATGACATGTTTTTTTACATTTTTTACACAGAAACAGTCAAATGCAAATGCCATTTTGGTTGGAATGGAAAACGCATTTGTCATTTTAAGTTAAAAACTATCAGAAGTAAACTGATGGAAATTTTAAAAAAGGAAATGTATTTGCCTAACTAGCCTTGCATGAAAAATTTCATTTTAGGCCAAAATCTTTCCTTTCAATGATCAGAAACAAACAACAATGTATCAGACATTAGGCAGAGTACTTCATATCCAACCTCTCTGCATACCATTAAAAAATGTTAAAATATGGTGGAATTCTCCTTTAAATCTGTAGGCTTGTTATTTTAGACTGTTACTGTTATGTAGCTGTTTAGTTGTGCTATATTAAATTGTCAAAAGCACTTTAGCCCAAGTTCATATGGCAAGACGTTCAATGCATGGAAGGCTGGAAAGTATGGACCCGATACAAATTGCACGAATAAAGTGTCCTTTGCTGATATGGAATGATGTTTTGGGCTGATATAGGACTGTTACTACAAATGGAAAAAATCCAGTGACCAAGTTTCTTGTATTCCCCGAGAAAAATGTACAGATTTTGTAAGGCTTTAACCACAGAGCATAATAGCGGAAAAGAACTGGTCCAGATGCTAATGGACTACAAAATGATGACGCCAGCAGAGGCAGAGGTCTGGCGGAGAGGAAGGAAGCCACAAATCTGACTAAATATCTGCTGAGACCACTAATCACTATTAAAAGACATGCACACATGCATATACATCTAACAGACTGCAGAGCAAGTTGAAGCTGAATCCGCTCATGTTTGGAATGGGAACGAGGGAATAAGGGAGAGAGAGGGAAGCTCACCCATCCATTTGTTGCTAAGATAATGAAAGTGTTTAGCGGCATGCTGCAGTGACCTACTCACCTGTTACCCTGCACATAAAGCACCTCTCACACTCAGACATCCATAACAGGCTGTGATAAAACCATAATACAGTTACACATACTTACAAAGACAAGCTACTCCATTAGCGTTCAAGTACGGCACACACACACACGCATGCCACATTAAAGGCCCAGGTGAGGCCTAAGCAGCGTACAGAAACATACTCTCACATTATCCTGCATCCAAAACAGCCCATTACTCCAGAAGGTGCATAAAATCCATTAACCTGTGGACTTCATATAGAGAAGAGACATCAGGGCGGTAATAAAGGCCCGATCGATGTATCAGGTAATATTAAGGCTCCGCAGATTCATGGGCATCAGCACAAATCCCACACATAACGCCCTGATAGTTTTAAGTAGCTTGTTTTATAATGCTATAAACACATTTTCAGAGGCATCACCCACCTCTGAAAATTACAGAGAGCTGGAAGTCATCAGTTGCTCCCTTTTATTACAGCAATTCCAACTGGTTCCACAACACACACTGATGAAAATTAAAAGCTAATTAAGAATAAAACAACAAAACCACACTATACCACACCACATTGTGCATTGTTGTCTATTTATCATTATTATGACATGCTGTTTAGGTACAGAAACCCGCACATACATATATCATATACTTACCAAATAATGTGTATAATGTAAAACTGAAAGGACAATCATCATCATAATTAAACCTATTGGAACTGTTTACTTCTTTACAGGAGATATTATTATAGTAAAATAATATCTTAGACATCAGAACCTGCATTTTTACCCATATCAAACAATAACCTGTAGATTTCAGCCCTAAACACTAAGTTCTTCAGATGTGTCCTCAATGTTCCTTTCATTCCTTAACAATTTAATTATGCAGAAATTTTGAAAGATCTGTAGAATTTCATTTTGAATTCAGTGTCCGTGGCAATTTATCACTTATCTGCCCCAAGTTTTAAGAGCAGGCATCATGATAACTCCCGATGAACTGCATGGGCTTCAGGAAGTACTTAATGCCATAAACTGACCCAACTGACCAGCACATCACTAGGGATGTAAAAGGCATCCTGGGGGATGTAAAAAAAATTAAGAATGAATATGTAACGTATCATTCATTCTACACACTTTCCAATTCATTTACTTACATCCATTTTTAAATGAAGTGGCCCCTTATAGTCAAGTGTAAACACACAATAGCACTCAGTGTGAGCTTCTTTCTCTGTATTTAACCCGTTCACCAAGTGAAAGAAGGGGGCTGTCGCCAACGAGTGGTGCCTGGGAAGCAGTGATGTGGGGACGGTACCTTCCTCAAGAGTGCCTCAGTGATGACACAGCAGTGCTGGGATTCAAACCCACAACCTTCTGATTGCAACCTCCTTTACCACTAGGCCACCAGCTGCCCAACGTCAGTATTCATAAAAGTCTCATGTAGGTGTCATGTAGAGTTATGAATGCTGTCGTTTAGTTAAAGCACCCATAGTGGAACACTTACAGGCTATAGTATCTTTCCCTCTCTCTCTCTCTCTCTCTCCCTCCACCCCATCCCTCATCTCTCTTGCCTCTTTTCTAATGAGCATAATTTAGTTTTGCTTCGCTCAAATTGGTAGATTGTCCGTTTTCATCGGACACCAGTGGACAACGAATGAATGATGAGAGAATCCGTGGAACAAACACAGACTTGGAGCCACTTGATGTACAACACTGTTTGTCTACCCGCTCTAACTTAGCTAACAGACCAAACCAGATCTTCTCATTATAACGGACAAGTGTCGGCCTTAGGCTTCCTCGGCAGACCATTCAGACTTCAGATGACCATGGAAAGCGAGGAAATATATTAAAGCAGTGTTTGTTTGTTTGGCAACACAGCCTAGAGCGGAGTTCTATATTTGTTCGCCACTGTCACTGTTGCTTTTTCGGAGGAAGGAAGAGAAGCTATCCAGCTGTGTGTGCAAGTGGATTTGGGGGGTTTGAGATGCTTTGTCCATGAGGAAGCCAAAGGCAGTGAGCAGCCTGTGGAGGTTGAGAGCGTAAGAGAGACACTGGGACGTGAGCAAAATCTAAACCATCACTATCACACCCACAGCAATTCATCCTCATTAGGGACAGAATGATCACACACACACACACTCACACTCACACTCACACTCACACTCACACACACACACACACACACTCACTCACTCCTCTCATCAGCAGGGTTTTAACCAAGCTAAAGGAGCGAAAGAGTGACCCACTGTCTGTATATAAAGAGAGAGAGAGAGACATTGGGACAATGGAAGCTTCTGTATTAAATGGTCGATTACTGCGAAATAATTATGCGTTTCTTTGCACTTAGTTAAAGAACAGTAACTCTGCTGGTTGGAAACATACTTATAATAGAAATGCTGCTGGGGCAACTGCCCATTGGCTTCTATTATAGCTTAGCTTATTAAGTCATTTTCTGTTCTTGTGTTCATAATGGAAAACTAGCGGTGTCCAACGATTTAAATCATTCACTGTGATAAATTGCATTAGCTTGCGTGGTTATTTGAAATTACTGACATTGTCATACTTGTAATACATTTGTAACATTTTGCCCATTTAAAAAGCAGTACATTTTGTTATGTAAAGGAACAAAATAAGCTTCATAAAAATATATTTTTTGCTTTCAGTAAAACACAGCATTGTACCGTCCCCAGTCGGACAAGAATTATGAGGACTTCTCCTGGTCGGCTTTAAAGAATAAGGGTTCTCAGCCGGCCAGGGATTAAAGAATAATTATGTTTAGGTGCTTTAGTTTTATTCACATGTATAAATAGTTTGTCTGTTTTAGTCTGAGTTATCAGTGCACCCTCACTTTATCGTACGCTATGTTCTGTTCGGATTCATTCCTTGTTTGAGCTTTGTGTTGTTTTTGTAGCTTAAAATAAAGGCATTTCAGTATAGAAGTCTGCGCCTGTGCCTCCTTTCTGAACAGGCACAGCCCATTCGTGACAAGCATTGTGTAAAAGCAGGTTTCGTGTATAAAAAAATCATGATTACCATTGAGTGAATGCAGTTTCCAGTTTTTGTGGATTCTTCTTATGGCAAAGGCTGTCGAGGTTAATTGTAGCTCTCCACTTTGCTGTTGCTTTTGTTAGTTTGCTTTTGTTGATCCCTTAGTCTCCTGTCAGCATTGTCCAGCAGGCCCCGAGGGAATTGCTTTAAAAGCTGTATTAAAATGAGAGAGCTACAACCACATTGCATGAGCAGTTTTAATTTAGCCAGAACAATCACGTATGGTTCAAACAATTCGAAAATTGTGTTCAAAAGTTTTTGGAGAAAAAGTGGTATTTATAATTTATCTCAGCTTTAGACCCTGTTAACATGCATTTTCCCTAAGAGTTTAACACTAATTAAATGGGAAAGGGGTTAAGTGTGAATGGCAGCCAGAGTCATAATCCCGGCAATTTACCCGCATGAGGCCCACTGCAGTACACAGGAAATTACAGGAAATTACTCGGAGGGTTCATATGTGGAAACAAGATAAAACAGTGCAGTGACATCTTGATTACAGCCAGCAAAGCTGGACGTTTTTATGATTGTGTTTGAACAGGTGAGTTTTTTGCGATAAAACCATTATGTACCTCATCTATAAATGTTGAGCTGCTGGCTATGTCACCTCCAGTTTACGTTCATGGCATGTATGATTGTTTTTTCCCCAATACTGGTACCACAACCTTGAGTATCTGCAGAGACTGATACCAGCACGATACTGTCTTTTTCCCTCTTTTAAACAACAGAGCTGTTAATAATACATTTCTTTGGAAGCACTTTGAATCTGAAATGGCTCCCCACTTCCCACAAGTTGTAAAATTCTAGTTTCTACCCCCAGGTATTGCAAAGTGTTTGTATTATGGAATTCTACATACATGCCTGAATGACCAATAGCTTTTCATTTGACACTATTTCGGTGCGGGGATATTTTAATTCCCATACAGGGAACTATATAGGGATTAAGGAGCCATTTGATATGCAGTCTTGCTCCTCGTCTATGTTACTGTCCTCTCTCCTTATGGGAAGTTGCTCAAAGTTTAGTCAAGCATTTACATGATAGTTCAGGCCTTTTGATTTAGACCTGCATTGGACCAAGTATCAGACCTATCTTGAAGTATGGAAGGGGCTTATTGTCTATAGTAACTGAACATATGCTGATAGATTAAAAATGCTATGTTTCTTAAATCATTTTATATTTTACTGTATTAATCTAGTATTTAGTATAGTATTCTAGTGTATTCTCATATATAGGATATTTAGTGTATTATTCTGTTAGTTCCTTCCTGACCTCTCTGCATTTCGCAAAATCTCCCTCACACACATCACTTCCTCTCCAGTCTGTAATGGAACGATTGATCCTTACACAATGTGTTGTTAATTCACTGCACACCCATAGGTGCCTTTTGCAGTGTATTACATAAGGCTTGCAATGGCTTTAACTATGACAGTCACTGAACATGAGTGTGTAACCTTCAGGATGTAAAAAATAGAATCAGTTTATTCCCTCGCAGCAGACTGCTACTGCCTGGATAGTCAGGTCACAGCACTGCAGGTAATGACTTCTTGTCTATGACAGATGTACATTTTTATGCAGACGCAAACAGTTTGGGCATTCTGTTTAGAGGTCAGAATAAAGTAGCACAATAAACTTTCACTGAATTGCAATAGGGCGTAACGTGCAAATGAGCACCTAGGCAATTACTTTCAAATGAATCACTAACCTAATGTACACACACCTATGTACACATACAAATGTCTATATTTATATTTATATTTTGTATTTTTTTATATACAAAACTAGTACTTGTGTTGAGTAGCTTTTTTCTATTGTTTTGTTCTGTCCATTTTCTGCCATAGCAATGCAAATTTCTCACTTGTGGGACTAATATAGGTTTATCTTATCTTATCTTATCTTAACTAACCACTGCCAGATCAACGTTTTCTATGCTTGTCATTTGAATATATTCCAACAAATGCTGAAGTGTGTTGCATTTTCTTGCAGTGATACCCAATTTAACCCTTCTTTATGAATTTAGCCTTTTTTTAAATAAAAATGTACCTTTTACCTACATTTGTGGAGTTTCTGCCTGCACAGAGTATCTTTTCAGAAACTGGCAGAGTGTATGTGAGCAGTAGTGAGAACCTACCAACAGTGATGTGAGGAGGCACAAGCTACAAACCAGGTGTTTAAAGGCTCATCGATTCCCATGGCCAGTGTTTGGTCTGGCCTGGCCGTTGTGTCAGAAGTGACCAAACTTTTGAATGTTGATAACAACAGGAACATTTCTCAACAATCCCACTAAGAAAGGAGCTGCATAGCTACAGACTGGTTGGAGTCCCCGTGCTGACCTTCGTCCACTTTCAAAAGTGCCTACAATGAGCACACAATGGTTTAGAAATGGGAACTGGACCTTGGAGCAATGAAGACAAAAACAACCAAAAAAGAAGGGCAAAACAGGGGACTTGATGTGAAGGCTCCACGTTAAAAATAATTCATTTCATCATTATAGTTTCATAGCTATGCATAAGTTATATACCAAAAAAAATCGCATAATGTTGTTTTTTTTCTGGTTATTGTTTTTGTAATGCGTGGGAGTGTGTCTGTGTAAAATGTGCACAGCTCTATTGTTTTATACACCACTGGCCACACTTGATTCAAAATTCCAAACAAAAAAATAAATAAATAATTTATCATACCTTGGAAATGTTAAACTGCACAACACTCTTACGTTATTTTACAATTGCATGTGCCATCAGAAACTGAATCAGAAGTGAAGCTGCTGGAATACAGCACATAGAAAAGCTGCTCTACAAACTTACAACAAATTGTACAAATAGTGAACAGGAAAAAAGGGAAAAGTGGTCTTTTTTCCATGGCTGTAGCTATATAGCTAGTTATATAGCTAGTTCTATGTACATGTACGTGAGTGTGTGTGTGTGTGTGTGTAAAAAATTTAGTTCTACTAGTTCCACTAAGTATCAGGGTCAGCGGGTGTGATGGCACGCAAAGTGTTTTATTTTTTTGCGAAGGTGGAGAATTGAAGCTTTTGGAGTGCTGTGATTCTTTTGATCTACCACTCTCTCTCTTTTCCCTCCCTCTCTCTCTCCTCCACACCCGTCTCTTGACTATATTAACAATCAGCCACACATTTTGGAATCACACCTATCAGACGCCCCTGAAAAAAGATTTTTGCTTCAGTGCCAGTGACAAAGCAAAAGACAAGCTCTCTCTCTCTTTCTTTCTCTCTCTCTCTGTCTGTTTCTCCTTCCCTCACTCTCTTTACAATGCTTTCAAAGCCAACTTTAAAGCTCCTCATTTCTGCTCTACTGCAACAGATTAAGGCGGTGGAAACAGACTTAAAAAACAATAACAAAGCAAAAGTTCGCAAAGGAACACATAGTAACAAAGCTCATAAATTATGAATGGGAGAAAAAGCTGTGGCTGGAAGCAGGTGTCTTAAAACTTGCACTCCATGAAACCCAAATGTCTCACCAGAACTCAGCCAGATGGCAGGCAGAATTGTCTAAAACCATATTCATGGCTGAAGTATTTTTATGTGAAGAAATAACTAGATCCCATGTAAAAGAAGCCTACTACTGGAGTAAAAAGGAAGTGGATCAAAAAACTACTTGAGTAGGGGAGACTGGGAATGGTAACTCAAGTTTGACCAATCATTCACCAGTAATCTACTGGAGTGACATCACTATTGGACACACCCACCTAATGAAATAAATATGACCGACTGATTAGCAGGTCTTTCAGATTTATCCTCCATAATGTCAGGAAATAGAGTACTCAATATCAAATAATAGATCATTTTGACATCAAAGTCTTCTAAAGTCATGCTTAAATACTGACATTTGAACTGTATAAGTCCATCAGAGCTGTACCTGTAAGTGAGTAAATGGAACAAGTGACCGCTGCCTATGAGGACTGCACAGCGTTTCATCTCTGTAATAACCCTGGACTGAGCCGTGCTGGAAAAGGTGGACCTTTATTGGATTTTCTGGGCTCCACAGCCTTCCAGTAGGCACTGTTCTAATTGCTCTGGATCTCGTCACTTTCAATTTTCCCCTGCTCAGCCTTTTCTCTGCTTTTTTTCCTGCTCCAGGTAAAGCTGTAAAAAAATCGGTTTCCATGATATCGAACGAAACTGAGCTAATTTTCAGTGCTGCGGTTGCCACAATGAAGCATTTACCAACACTTTGAAAATCCCTTTGTACTCATTACCTTCGCCTACTGTACATTCATCCCTCATTCTTTGGACATCTTCAAAGTGGTCTGAGGCTCATAATAGGAACACATCCGTCTAACCCTGCCTCTGTCAAACTGAGCTGCAACAAGTACTCTGGCTCGCCGCAATCTAAAGTCACCTTAGAGACAAATAATAGAAGCAGTGCATAGAAGGTTTAGCTGGTATATGAATATTTTATACTGATATTGGTTGTAGATAACAGTAGTGCAGACCCAAACAACATTCTTCATATGATTTGGTCTTTTACAAAGCTGAAGAGGTTCTAGTTAGCTCTATATTATGTGAAATATTTGGTTATAATAGTAGTACTTTCTTTGCAATTGTTGAGGCGACTGCATGTCCTTCCACCTGTGTTTGCTTACCTTTTGGTAAGAACAGAAATCCTCATCAGCTAGACATACTTCATTCTTTGCCATTATTCTTTCTCTTTTCTTTAATTTAAGGATAATTATTATTTTAAAGATAAAAACATAAGCCAGTTTATGAACCACATATATATA
>JBBPCY010071779.1:0-11596 GCA_037974405.1 Brachyalestes nurse | reverse complement strand
AGCTTTACAGAGTCCAGGTCCGAGCCCCTAGTGAGTAAGCCAAAGGCGACAGAGGCGAGGAAAAACTCCCTCAGCTGTTCTGTGGTAAACATGAGGACTCTAAACAAAATGGTACTGCTTGCACTAAGCACTAACCTCTCCTCAGCCCCCACCCCAAAGAATCGCGATACGAACCGAATCGTGGATCAAAAATCGTGATACAAACTGAATCGTGGGTTTGTTGTATCGTTACAGCCCAAGTTTACACACAGAACCTGAGCTGCAAAAACAAACCGGTTTGAATTCGCTCTTTTTATGATGTCACAAAAACAGATGCATTTACAAATATCTAGCCCTACTCAGCCCATAGCAGTTTAGCTCCGCCCATCCAAGCTCAAGTTAAAGGTGTTTCTTTTAGTCGTAAAGGCCCATAAACAAAAGCAGCCAGTTTGATTCTGACGAATAAAAACGGCTACATAGAACGGACAGTCACATAGAAATGAGTCTGAGAGGCGAAAGGTCTCCAGAACTTCTGGCTCTGGAATCTATCCACCTTTACCCCCCCAAAAAAGGAAAACATTATAAAGTATTTTAAATGTATTAATACCTGCGTAGGAAAACAGGCGGAGGTCTCATTACTGTGTTACCCCCAACATATAAACAAACACAAACTATATTACAGTATAAGACTGAGGAATTCAACACAACATTGTGAGATCCTTTATAAAATGATCAGTTTCACCGCTCTTCTACACCGTGTTTATTTATACAAATCTTGGTAGAGTGGTAGATATTGCAAGCACGACTTAATATTCGGGGGAGGGGGGGCGTGTCCCTATACATTATAATTAAAGCCTTATAATTACATTATAATTAAGGCAGAGGAAAAACAGAGTGTGTCACAAACTTTTTCTGGCTATTTTCCCAAAACTCGTGCTGGACCTGCCGAGGCACAGGTGGAACGTTCTGCGGTGCCGGTTTTGGCTCCTGAAGGCCCTGCTGTAGCTGCAGACAGTTTACAGGGATGTTAATTAGGCCGAAACAGGCTGAGAGTCTCGCCGAGACACAACAAGAACAAACAGCTCTCAGGGAATAAATCAATAACGCCGGCAGGTGGGAGGAGCCGCTGAGAGACGGACCGGCCCTGCCGAGTTCTGGCTGGACTGACTCCGAGCGAAAGGTCTCCCAGCATGCTCTCCGGCCCCTGACTGCCGGTCCTCACTGACCTAAAGTCTGTCTGATATTTAATCAGGAGCTGAGAGCACAGACACACCCCTTATGGTCTGCACTTTCTAATAAAGTGGCCAGTTTGTAGAAACGCAAGGGTGGTGTTTCTAATAAAGTGGCCAGTTTATGGAAACACATGGGTGGTGTTTCTAATAAAGTGGCCAGTTTGTAGAAACGCAAGGGTGGTGTTTCTAATAAAGTGGCCAGTTTGTAGAAACGCAAAGGGGGTGTTTCTAATAAAGTGGCCAGTGAGTGAGTCTAGTCTGCCGGGTGGGGGGGGGCACATAAGGGAGGAGGTTTTTCCTGATAAAGTGTCTCGTGAGCGCGTATCCGCTTTCTCGGGCGTGATTAATCAGTGTAAAGTGTAAAGTGTAAAGTTAATTAGTGTAAAGTAGGGTGACCAGACGTCCTCTTACCCCCAGACGCGTCCCGTCCGGGTTTTAGAACTGTCCGGGATTTCGTCCCGTCAGCGCGAGTGGAAGTGAATAGGAGTGAAGGACAGTAGTTTACTAGTTTATGAGCTCAAAATCCCGGACAATTCTAAAAACCCGGGCCGCAATTTCCAGGTCTCCTGGATGTCCGGGAAAAAGAGGACGTGCTCAGGCTCAAATCTGTTCACCCTATTAAAGATCAAAGAGCCCGAACCTCTCCCACCGCCGCACCAGCTCCTCGTCCGGCTCCCCCATTCCGCAGCGCATGCGCACTTCTGCAGCGTGACTCTGAGGGGGGCGGGGTGGGGGCGCTCCAATCCGTTTCGTGCGGCCTAAGAAGGGAGCAGGCGCTGCTTAGGAGTAACATCCAATTTAATCATTTTTTTAATACATTGAGTAATAATACAATCCAATACAATTCTATACAATATAATAAAGTAGAATATAATATAGTATAATACAATCCAAAACAATATATAATATAATATAATATAATATAATATAATATAATATAATATAATGCAACGCAAAATTATATAATGGAATATGAAGTTGCCCCTGTGATCAGAAGGTCGTGGGGTTGAATCTCAGGACTGTCAAGTGTCACGCAGAGCCACTTTACTTTGTATTTTCTGCAGGTTTTTGTGTGCCCTCTGGTGGTGACGGATACGCACTGCAGCTCCCTCAGCTACGGCATTCAATAGGAATCACGAAACACACTCAACTCACTTTGGTTGTTACTGAATTGTTGCACAATAAAGAGCTCCGATTGTCCTTTTTTATGACGTCAAAATGGTACTAATCTAAATAAGTAATTATTTATTATTAATTTTATTTAAATTATTTTTATTTCAAGGACACCTTACAGACAAGTCAACCAGATATATATATATATATATAAAGATAAAATAAACTGGGTTTGAAGGTCAGAAGATGTTATGATGTCATCATAACAGTTGTTTCGTTCTGATGTCATAGTGGTGTAATGAAGTAATAAATAGGTCAAATCCACCTCACTCTGCTGTTCTGAGAACAGTCCACCACACAAACGATATCTGGCAACCGGGAATGTGGTTGATGATCCAGGTTTCGTCTTCCTGTACAAACCTTATTTTCTGGGTAAATAGAGATTATATATAAATTATATCATTACACACTACTCTTTACTCAATATTTCTTGTTAACAAATGAATTACAAGTATTTTCACCATTTCAGTTCATCGACAGAAAATGTCACTTTCATTATCACTACTTACCACCTAATATAATTATAATGTGGATCTCCAGACGAGTGTTAGATATTTAAGGAGCTACTAACAGTAACGAGTGCATTTAAAGTTAAAGGACAGTCTAGAATTGGACTCTGAATCACCAACAACCAGTTAATAGGAGTCAGACCTGCACTGTTACAGATTCTCTCATCTTAGAAAGGAAACTGGCTTTATTTCACACATTTTCATTTATAGTTGTTCATTCATAAATCGGCAGTTTAGGAAATAAATGGATAAGTGGTGTGCAGAAACTTTTGACAGTGTCAAAAAAAGGTCTCAACCAGATCTTCATTAAATCAGTAGGAATCCCCTGATTTCCACACGTGAAGAGCTAAACAAAAAAAAAAAGACTCGAAACACATAATGTCTCATAATTCAAGTTTAATAGTTTCAAAAATGTAAAGGCGCTATTTTGTATATTAATTCAAAAAATTATTTTGTTTTTTTTACACATATAATAATTCCTTAAGAGAAAAGATATGCAGTGTTTGTGAAGGGGCAGTACAGTATGTGCTGATGGAGAAAACGACACGGCGACGAACACGGCGGGGAAACGACGGACACACACTTATAGCCCTCATTCGCCGAGGAGACCGAACACTCAGGACGGAGAAACAAACCGAACTCTAATCGAAGCTTCTACAGACACGTGCTGGGAAAGGAAGATCCGGACTTTATCGCGGGGATTCGTTTACACCTCGGGCGCCCAAATATCCCGACCTCCAGCCGAAACGCGATCTGAACTGTGAAATTTAATACCTGTCTGAGCAGAGGCTGTAAAAATCCAGTCTAATCTCGACATGTTCAGTGTCTGAAGTTTGCTTTGGTTTTTGCATTGGAGCTACGAGGCCAATGAGGCTCACCTTCAGTAACTAGGCAATTTCCTCCAGGATCAATAAAAGTGTTCTGATTCTGATGTAAGTGCAGAGCGGTTAATCCTCGCTGCTGGTGGTTCGGCCTCCATTTGGGCTACACTAGTCTTGTAGCTCCAGAGCTAAAACTAAAGAAGTAAACACCAAACATGAATTTGGCTGGTCGACTATCTTTGGAGAAAAATTTCTGATCAAACGGTCGCCTCAGCTTGGGGTCAGGGTTGAACATGCTGTAAAAAAAACCCCAAAGATCACTTTCCTGCAAGCACTCTAAAGCCGACGCCGATTCTAGCTTATGTGTATTTTGAAACTTCTGCGACTGTGGAAAAGTCTTGAGCCACAACACAAAAGCATCTGACTGGAAACGGCGTCATTTTTCAGCATGAAAAGCATGAAACACACTGTCAATACAGTCAAAACACCTCGATAGGAAAAACAGAATGGAACTCTATCAGTCATGGATCGGTCCCCAAAGTCCAGATCTCCACATTACTGAAGCAGCGTGGACCCTCTGAACAGAGAACAGAACAAAAGATAAGAGCTTTGGAACGTCCTTCAGGAAGCCTGGAGAACTCTTCCTGAAGTATTTCCTTCAGGAAGCCTGGAGAACTGTTCTCGAAGAACCTAAATGACAGGAGAGATTGTCTAAGAGAGTTCAGGCTGTGAATGGTGGTGTAACGGAGCTCAAACGCACACCGACTTTAAAGCGGTTAGAAATAAACTCACCCTCTTTGTGTTTATTCTATATTTATTGTGTTTGAACATGTCTGATGTTCCGAGCTAAATATAAATAATGGTGGCTCAAGACTTTTGCACAGCACTGTGCAGGGGGTCCTCAGGTTACGACAGTCCCGACATACGATGTTTCGACGCTCACTACCATAAAAACATTTCAAAAATTGAGACGCGGGTGTTTCGGCGTATGCCGTTAACGTTGTACGTATGGACTCTGTGGGTGTACTAGTTTGGTTGCATGTGGCGGAAGAATACAAAGTAACGCGGCGCGTGAGTGAGGGAGTCGGCGTCCCCAGTGCAGTCCAGTGTACAAGTCCAGTATCTTTATGTCCTTTTCCTTTTTCTGTGGCTTAGTTGTGTTTTTAATGTTCTAGATTGTGATTTTACAGCTGTGTTAGTATCGGTAAGTGACTGAGGCTAGGGTGTGTTTCAGCTAACGGCAAAAACCAGGATACATCACTGTCGTAGGAACGGAACTCTGTCGTAACTCGAGAACCCGCTGTACGTCAGAAGTGAAGACAACGTCTGTAAATGTGGTTGAAGTTGGAGGCCATGGCTGAGGCCCTTGTCGACCGCTCCGATGGGCTGTAAACGTCTAGGAGGCTAGTCTTGACTCGCAAAAGCGTTTAGCATTTAGCATCTAGCGTTAGCATGCTACGTCGAGAACTACGGATAAGCATCGTACAGAGGAGCGGGGGGTTCCAAAACGAACACGTGGAAACGCACAGCGGACACGCCCTTTAAAACATACGAAACGCAGCCCTCCGCTCGCGCCTCTGTCCCAACAGTAAAGCAATTCATGGTTATTGCAACACACAAACATTTTGCTTGTTAAAACAACCCCTTCGCTGAGGAGTGGAGTGCTCATTTTCTTTTACATTTTACAACACACAATAGAAAACGTGTTTTAAGTAGCCTGTGGTCGAACGATGCAGGTGCCAGGGCAGCCGTACGGAGTCCGGTTCGAGTCCGTCGCCGTTAACGACCGCTGGCTCACTTCCGACCAACAAGCGAAGAGGTCCAGATTTTTTTTTTTTTTTTTTCAAGCCATTTCAAAAATGTTACCATCATCATGTTTCACAACTGAGCTGGAACGGAGGTTTGTAGAAAGGTCTCCTTGATCCCTCTGGTTGTTGGATCTGTGCTCCAGAGGTTCAGGAATGGTGAGACTTTGTGTACAAAAATGAGGGGGAATAAATAAACATTTAAAAAAAGGCATTCAGTCCCAGTCTAATTCATCCATTTCTCTCTGCAAGTTTCTAAAATGCAAACAAGAGCAAGTCCTGCTACCTCTCAGATCTTTCCCTTGAACATCTTTTCTTTAAACATCGGTGACTTTTTCAGTCCACCCTGGATACGATCGCATGCCGACAAGCCCTTAAACCTTAGCACTCAGTTACTCATCGAACATTCAATTATTCAATTATTAATTACTGGGGCTGGGTATCAAAAGGAGATAATTGTACAATACTTCAGTACTACCAGTAATAAAAAAAAAACCAGAATATTCCTAGAATACCACACTGTACTGTATTGTGACTTTTTAACGCAAGTTAGGGGTGATATCAGATTAGTGGACAGCTTTGTGTTTCCAATGTTGTACTTTTATTAACGTTAATCACTAATAAAAGTGAAAATGGAAACACTAACATTAGCATAAGGCACATTATCAGCCGCTCCTTTCTGCTCTGTTGGAAAACGTAGGGAATCAAGATGCCACCGTGTTGAATTTTGTAACTCGATTAAAGTAGGCGGGCTTTGATATCCGTGAACCAATCAGAACACCTGTGAGGAGATCCTAGACTACTGATTGGCTAAAATGCATGTTAACGTTAGTCTGTACACCCGCCCCACTCACTTCTTGTTTAAGCCACACCCACATTCTGCATGTTCCCTAAAAGAAGGTACTGAGGAAAGTATCGTTCAGGAATCAAGATTTCGGTATTAATTATTCAGAATGATACCCAGCTCTAGTAAATGCTATAGAAACTGATATTTTAAAAATTATGCAATCATTTGTAGAACCACAAATAGCCCCTAAGGTGTCTTAAGCAGTTACACACACTAATCTGACCAGGTTAAACCAAACCAACATGAAGGATAAATCTGATAAGAGGGTAACAGCCTAAAAACAGTTCACTCCAGTATAAACCCGTTCAGTATAAACTCCTTACTGACTCCGTAAATGTAACAGACCAAAGCTCACGCCCTATTCAAGCACCTGGCCAGGTAAAACCTCAACACTTACACATGCACTCTTTTGGGACACTTTATTTACCGGCCTCAAATTTCACAAAAACCTAAAAGCCACCATACCAAACTGATCACCAAGAAGAAGAAAAAAACCTCACACATTTCAGATATTTTGCCAAAAAACATTCACAGACCTCCTCAAAGTACTGCTGAGAAAATGCACTACACTGTAACTCTCACTCACTTCAAGTCTTCACCTAAAAAAACTACTTATATAGAAAATCTGTTCATCTGTAACACATATATATTTATATAAACATAAGGTACAACCAGTACATGTTAGAAACTCAAATAAGTGGAGTGTTAAGGTTGCCAGATTGGACAAATTTCCTCCACCCCCCTCCAGTCTGAATAAACGCAGGGTAGTATTCACATCAAACAGATTTGGGAACGGGCTTTTCTGATGTGTAACATGATCTATTAAGATGTGTTTTCCTGATATACATTTTTTTTCTATTATACATGCAATTAAGCTCTTTAAAACTGTACTGATTGTAACTTGAATGGGACAGAGCTAACTATGAAACCCATAATATTCATATTCCTGTCGACGTGCACACACAATAAAATGAATTTGACCTATAAAAATGTAACATGACCCCACAGGCCGACTGGCTAACTGCATAGGAACTGATCAGTAGCAATTCTGACAAATCTGTCAAGGCATTTCCAAGAATTCAAAACTATTCAAGCAACGCGCGCATACAACCACTAGAAGCAGCACTAAAGTCATTTCACCACAAGCTTCTACTCTCTGAAGGTTCTAGACTCCAGAACCAGCAGCCAGTCACTACAGCTAAGCACTGAATAGCACGTAGCACCCAGAAGACTCCAAAATCGTCTCCGAAAACTGTTTCTTTAGTTCAGTGATAAATACAAAGTCAAAACGGTAAAAACGATCCTAAGTTATTGCTTTGGGCAGAAGTTTCAACACCCGCTCTCTGACCTACGAACGTTTCACTAGAAGGACGTTCTCCCAGTGATATGGCATAACTGAACGTATACAGTATCCGAGAAGGTTGTGTGCTGAGTTTGTGCACTTTGTGTGTGTGTGTGTGTGTGTGTGTGTGTGTGTGTAACAGCGCTTTCAGTCTCTCCACTGGGAAATCATCTCGGTTCACGAGTACTCGTATTGCTCTGTCCAGCCTCCGGTCCGTCCACCATTTAGAAATGTTTAGAGAAACATGTCACTCCAACTTGCAGCTGGAAGGAGAAAGAGAAGAGAGAGAAATCTTGCCCGTGAACTGACCCGCAGCCCAGCTGAGCGCTATGGCAATGCAGATCCAAGCCCTTTTAAAAACTGACAACCGCGTTGCTTTGAAATATGTATTTTTGTTTCGTTCTGAATTTTTTTTTGTTTTGTTTTTTTTTTTTTTTTTCTCTCTTGTGCAAGCATGCTTCAGGAGGTCCTCGCCGGAAAGGTTGGAGTGAGGGCTCGTGGAGGGAGAGGTCGGAAAAGACTTTGGGCTTGATTCGACAGTCGAGTCCTGCTCTTCTGAAAGAACGTTCTGGAACCGAGGGCCCTCTACCTGGAGATCATGGAGCTGGACTGTGATTGGCTGGAGGAGGTCGTGGCGGCGCTGAGTTGAGAGAAACCGCTGTGGCTCGACTCCAGACTCGTCATGGACCCCCTGAGAAACAGAACAGAGGAGAGGGAGAGAGAGAGAGAGAGAGAGAGCGAGAGCCAGAGAGAGAGAGCGAGAGAGAGACAGAGAGAGAGAGACAGAGAGAGAGAGAGAGAGACAGAGAGAGAGAGACAGAGAGAGAGAGACAGAGAGAGAGAGAGGGGAGAAGGTTTCTGATAGGTGTTGTGCTGTATTGATCTCAGCAGGCCGGGTATTACAGAAGAAATTCAGTTTTTAGAAAGTTCTGAGCCCCATTTGTTACTCAGGCTGAGGAAAACATTGACCCTATTTGGGAGGGGGAGGTATACACACATCCTCAACAGAGACACACTTCTGCACATACATTTTCATACAAAATCTGTGCCTGTGCAAAACATATGGCACATTACTCTAAGTTCTGTTTTTTTCCCCAATATATTAAACTAAGCAAACATCTGGACTAAAACCTGCAGAAAATGTCATAGAAATTAATTGATTTCCAAAATAGGATGTGCATCTAGAAAACTGAATGGGTGTATGTCTGTATGGCAGAAAACAAAAGACTGTTAAGAGCAACCATGACTGGAAATTAAATTTGCGAAGGTGCTTGATAAAGCCTTGAAAGTTTTAAAGAGTTAAACTGACTTTCCTCAAAAGAGTCTGTAGTCGTATCTAAACGTACGGCTGCAAAAACAACCCATTCTGAATGAGCTGGGTTTGTAAGATACAGGACAGCCAATCAGAATCAGAGTCATTTACATCCAACTACCTCAATGACACAGTAACACAATGAGCCTGTTTAATGGTGAGACGGGTTGGAAAACGTCATGTAAAAATGAATTCTGAGGGAAAATCTCAGCACAGGTGGATTAAAGAAGGAGAGGACAAGGCCAGGGCCACTGAGCCCTGATGGCTGTCATCACATCATAAAGCCCTTTCATCAGGAAAAAAACAGAGGAGGAAAAAAAGGGAGTGGAAAATTCAAAAGGAAGGCTTATGTTTTCATTTCCTCACACCTCAACGAGTGCAATGATACCAAGACTGCTGTCCTCAATATCCTCTTGTGTTTGCGTCATGTAATGACATCCTCACCGGGGGACAATGGCCACAGTTCAGACATTCATTTCAATAGGAATGATAGGAAACAGCGAAATTGTGTTGATGTCTGAAGCGCATCAGCCTTATTTGCACATGTTTGTCCTGCACTGAGCTCCAGGCGCAGTTAAAGTGTGACTCAGCCCCACACAATCATCGCTGACTTCACTTACGCGATTTAAGCTTAATGTCTCGAGTTGGAAGAAAACACAAACACGCCGTCCGTCCGGATATTAGAGAGTACAAAGGTTTACTGCATATAATACAGCGCGTCACAAACGGCTGTCAAAGTGTGTCTTTGTCTCAGAAAATGGCTGTAGGATGAACTACAATAATAATAATAAAAATAACAATATTTTTTTATATAGCACTTTTCTCAGAGCTGAGTGATGAGACATAGAACAAGAATCAATGTTTAACAGACAAGTAGACGAAAACATTCAACAGATAAATGGTGTTTTCCACTGGCACAAGAAACCGCACCGTACCGCGAACAAATGTTTTCCAATCACAAGTAAAGTGACCCGAACCCTCCGCGAACCCGAGCTCCTCGACGGCAGGGCCAAAAGTGGGCAGCAGCCGAGAGGACTGCATCACTGTTCTCTGATTGGCTGAAATGTCATCACAACATGGAAGAGTTGTTATTTACTGTCCGCACAAAAAAAAACATCGGGGAAGATACAAACCAACTGAAGTGAAGAAACAGGTCCAGATGATCAACACTAGCCTCTTGCTGAATCAACACCAAACATGATGTGTTTCATATGTTCGAGAACAGAACTGCTAGTATGAACTCGTCCTCTTTCTCTCCTATATCCACACAAACTACTGCTCTCAGCTCTGGAGCTTCTTAAAGACAGATAGAGCTTCAGCCAATCACACGTCAGCAAGAAACAGCACAGCCAATCAGATAACAATACGGGTTCGAAAGGCGGGACTCACAGTAGAACTGTTAACTGCTTGCATTCCGCATACTGATAGAAAACGGCGGTTTTATTTGAAATTTTTTCAGTTAAAATATTGCTAGGGAAAATCCAGCGGTCCCTGGACATTGGTAGTGATTTATCCTTGCGATTCTACACTCTTGGTTTAAAGGGTCTAATTATTTGGTGGGTCTACGTGGCATTATGACCAATATCCACAAACTGATACGAGTCAAATTATGAAGCCAGAAAACAGACCCCGGAAACAGCTGGAGTGAAATAATCGGGAGTCTGAATGACGTAGGTGAGACAGAAAGAGTAAAACAAGCCCCGACTTTTGCATTTCTATTAAGAAAAGTGAATACGGGATCAAAACAAAAGGACAGAGAGCAGATCAAAGCTGGAGGATTCAAAAGGCAGCAGAGTGAGCCACTCTCACTCACACAGGAAAAATAGGACAAGATCCAGCAAACTTCTCATCTCCATGACACACCGCCAATTCTGCAGCAGAGAGGGGAGGATGAAAGGGTGAAAAAGAGAGAAAGAGGAAGAAAGAGGGGAAGAGAGCAATGAAAAGAGTGAGAAAACTGACGGAGAGCATTTTTAGAAAGAAATGGAGAGAGATGGAGAGAGTGGGAGGGAGAAAAAAGAAATAAAGAGAGAGATAATCAAAAAAGGAAAATGGGGAAGAAAGAAGGAAAGAAAGCAAAGGATGGAGTGAGAAAACTGATGGACAGAGTTGGTAGAGAGAGAGATGTAAAGAGATGGAGAGAGTGGAAGGGGGAAAGGAGAAATAGAGAGAGGGTAGGGAGAGAAAGAGAATGAAAAACGAAAGAGGAAAAAAGGTAATAGGTGAGAGAAGAAAAAAGGATGAAAGAAAAAGAGGGAAGAGAGTGATGGCTTATGTGTTTGAGAGAGAGAAAGAGAGAGGAGAAAAGTGGGCAAAACCAGCATGGAAAAGAGAGATGAATGGGAATGAGAGAGAAAAAAATAATGAATGAAAGAGCTGTGGAGAGAAAGAGATCGAGGCAGATAAACAGAAGACAGAGAGACAGAAAGAGAGGGACAGAGAGAGAGAGAGAGAGAGAAAATGAATGAAATGAAGGATAGAGAGAGCTGTAGAGAAAGAGAGAGACAGAGAGAGAGAACAAGATGAAGGTATAGAGTTATAGAGAAAGAGAAAGCTGTAGAAAAAAGAGAGGAGAG
>JBBPCY010071778.1:0-11598 GCA_037974405.1 Brachyalestes nurse | reverse complement strand
TGGGGGCAATGTTGAGGAAGTTACTGTTCAAGTGTGTAAAGGTGAAGAAAATGTTAGCAGTCTGGAAATACTTTAAAATCAATAATGATAATGACAAGAGCAAAGCAGACAATAAGCTGTGTAAAGTCATCTTATCAAGAGGAGGAACGATGCCAGTTTTATTTAATACAAGTAAGCTAATAAAACACTTAAAACACCAGCATAAAAAAGAATACAGTGACTTTACAAAGGCTACTGCTACCAGCAGCTGTGGAACCCAGCAACCTACTTTAAAAGAACCATTACGGAGACGAGAAAAGATGCCATAGTCAGAGAGCAACAAATATAAGAGCTTAACAAAAGTTTAACGCCTAGAAAAGCTGCGAGCACGTTCCATGGGGGACTAATGTATTGGGACACTCGCCCGGGTGTTCCATAGTCCTCCACGGAACGTGCTCGCGGCTTTTCTAGGCAGCTCCAACACCAATCTCCATTAAACTTCACAGTTAGAAGTTCCAAAGACCCCTCGTTTGCCATAATAATTTTATTAGCTGAAAACCGTTTACCTCGCCTGGGTGTCCCATTACTTTTGTCCAAGGTGATCGGTACTCGGTATCGGTACTCGATATCGGTAAATACACAAATTAAAATACTCGTACTCGTATCGGTTTATAAAAAAGTGATATCAATGCATCCCTACATAATTCACCAGAACACTGGGACTGTTATATTAGGGGGTGACGTATGAGTGAAACACCGAGTGCAGCACACCCCCACGTTAAAATGCTTCTAACACGGGTGCTTGTATGTACATTGTCTTAAACTGCACCTTAGAAATGGACAGATTCTTTCATCTTATAAAGGAAACTTGTTATATTTGACATTTTTATTTACAGTTGTTCACTCAACGACTTTTCAAGAATAAATTTTGAAGTTAATGAAATAATTAATGGTAGAAACCTGTGGTGTGCAATTGTTTTGACTGGTACCATTGCATATATTTAATGCTTTTAGTCCTATATTTTAAACAAATAGCTATGATACACTGACAATTTAATATCTTTTCATTCTCTATAGAGGGACATGTGATGTGACTGTCCCGTGGCCAATTGTGTTGTACAGCTATCGTTCCTCATGCTTGAGTGAGCGAGAGAAGAACAAGCTGAGTGTGTGTGTGTGTGTGTGTGTGTGTGTTTTATCACCCTGGTCTGAGCACATGGAAAAGTATGCATGTTAAAATTATAGGTCGCATGCTGCAGCGCACCGCAAAGCCACGCTGTTATTAAGGAAACCGTGCAGATCTGCACCAGCCACGGGCACCGCCAACCCATCTGGAAACAATATCGCGCTGTTCGCGTCCGAAAAAATGGATGTAAAGAATGCCTGGGTTAGAAAACAGCCCTCTCAATAACTTGGAAGCATTTCAGCATGAATTAAATCTATTAAACGTCCATTACAGCAGAAAAAAACCTCTGAGAGGTCCAGTACTGTGCTTGAATCACCATGGTGTAGTATCTAAAATTATTTCATATACTATTTTATACCTCTTTCCTCATTATATATAACTGCTGAATCTTTTCATGTCACATCTTTTTTTTATGCACTAGACTATGAAGAGAAGAAAAATAGAAATACTGATAAGCATCAGTAGCTTAACTACACACCTCCCTCTCTTTAAACTTAACGTTATAAATTATTTATTAAAGTGAACTAAAGTGAATTAACATTCAACTGTTTGAAAGCAGTAACTCTGATACCACTACGACGCCAGTAATGGCAGATAATGCAAGATACAAACAGTAAAAAGAAATAAAAACAAATGTTTTACTGTGACAGGCTGCACAGTGTCTAAAGATACAAGGTGCCTAGATAAAGGTGTTCCAACCACTCAGCATTCAGCACCACCAGTATACTGATCACCGCCTGATCATCTGGAATCAATGAACCTGTTTCTTCACTGATATAAGCCTTAAGTTAGATGTGCTTGAATCATACATACATAGGTCACTGCGTGGCTTAACAAACAAAAACATTCCTCTAAAAGTGATCAAGTTCAGGGACTGGACTTAAAATGAGAGTCTTTGAAAGTTCTTCAGAAAGCCTGGAGAACTGTTCCTCAAGACCACATTAAAAATACAAGAAAGTCTGACTCTTTGGAAGCAAAAAATAAAGAACTGAGAGCACTGTACTGTAGCTACAGCAAGACCAAGCAGTTATGCACAGGATTGGTGAACGTTCTGAAAAATGTTTTTTCATGGATAGCCAATTAGCCAAATAGCACACTGAAACTAACGTATCAGAGGCTGCGGTCATTCTGATTGAATAATGTGCCTCACTGTGCCTCATCCATCAAGTAGGCAGTTGTGTAACACAGGTGTGGCTCACATCGCTGAGGTGAGCTGAAGATGGGAAAAGTACTGAAGTGAGACTTTCAATTAAGCTATTTCTCTCGTGTCTTGTTTTCTGTTGTTGCCCTGAAATTACATAAACAATCTAAACTATATTCTTATATTAAAAAGGTAAGAAACAGAGCAGCAAAAGTTTAAAATCGGTTTTCCTGTGGAGCTGGAGATGACTTTACTCCACATTTGGTTAAGATGGATAGTCTGTGGGCCAGTGTGAGTTTATTTGACTAGCAAATATCTGTGTCGGTAAAAGCAGCACAGAACCTGGAACCAAAATTCCGCTGACTCACACAAGTGATATATATATATCTAAACTCTTCTTTTATATGTAATAAAACAAGCTCTTAAACAAACAAAAAAAACAGATAGAAGACAACAAAAATACATTGGAAAGAATTACACTTAATGGTATTAGGAGATTTCGGTGTGAATTTGATTTCTAAATTAAAAGTACATTAAAAGACTTTTTTCTGTATACAGAATTGCAGCAAAACAAATAAAGACAGGTATCAGCAAGTAAGATCTGTATTTTGGTTAAATGTCCTTTTTGAAGTAAGTAAACAAAAAAGGTTCAATCTGTTTTGTCTAAGATTAAGCACAGGTAAGGAAACTGAAATTTAATAGTTAATCACGTTAGAAACGTGGTATTAGTACTAAAGGGTATTTCGAAAAGGCAGGACACTGTAAAGTGGGCGTGTCTTGTACTCCGCAGTGGGTGTGTCTAGAGGTTTCCTTTACTGCGCTCCCTGAAGCTCCCTCAGTGCTGCTCGGGATGGATCTGGGTTTCGTGGGTGGCTGCGCGCCGCTCTTCTTCCTTGCACTGGTGTTCGACCTGGTGGGCCTGGTGGTCCTGTTAGTGGGCATATGCGCCGACCTGCAAGTGGAGGGCAGGTCCTACGGAGACTTCCTGGTCTACACGGGCGCGCTCGTGGTCTTCTTCAGCCTGGCCTGGTGGATCATGTGGTACATGGGGAACATCAAGGTGGCCAAGGAGGGAGCGCGGAGGGGCCGAGCCAGCACGGCCCACAGCTTCAAGCAGCTGGCCAGGAAGCTCACCGAGAGGCTCTCGAGCACGCGGAGGAAGGAGGACGAGCCCGAAATGGTGAAGAGCACCGGGGTAGGAGAAGATCCACAGAAGCTCACCTCGCTCCAGCGCGCCGCCTTGCGGGTCACGTGGGGTAAATCCACCTGTTACCACAACGAGGGCTACAAGGGGGAGGACGAGGAGGCCCCCGGGGCTGATCCACACACAGCCAACGTCGAGGGGCTGCTGTGAGTCTCAGTTCACCTGAGAAGAGGTGTGTATTTGCCTGCCAGACTCCGCCCCCAATTTGCACAGCAGACTGGCTCTTTGTTTGCTGGCTCTGTTGACCCTGCTGGGCTCCTGCAGCCCATCCTGCTCCTCCTGTTTGATTTCAGGCCCTATCTGTTTGTTTTACTGGGAATGAGAGATGTGGATAGGTGAATTAGGAGCTGATAAAGGCCACTCTGTTTCAGTCTTCGGCACATAAGAAACCTATAAAGCTGCTTTACTGGGTGTAAAAAAACAATAAAAAGCCCCTAATACAGTAAATATTAATATTGACACAGCAAATAGTTCTTTTATGTATGTTTTACAGTAATATTACCACAGTAATTATTAGCATTAATACAATAAATTATACAATTAATGTGCAAATAGTGATTTTATGTATGTCAGAATTTCTACAGTAAAATTAATACAGTAAATATTAACATTGAAGTGGGAAATAGGGATTAGTAATAGTGATATTATAATAACATCAATACAGTAAGAACACTATTACAGTAAATAATAACATTAATATATAGAGTAGTGGTTTACTTTTCAAAGTAGATATTAAACATGAATAAACAGTGATTTACATTAGACATTAGCACAAAATAGATTTTTGTGTCAATGTTATAATAAAATTAACATGATTAAAGTAAATATTAATATTCATACACTAAATATTGATTTATTGTAAAATTAATACAATAACTA
The DNA here is from genome assembly GCA_037974405.1 of Brachyalestes nurse. Lineage (NCBI taxonomy): Eukaryota > Metazoa > Chordata > Actinopteri > Characiformes > Alestidae > Brachyalestes > Brachyalestes nurse. Next base: position 7,209 of record JBBPCY010071778.1, on the reverse strand, counting down.
TTAACATTAATACAATAAATATTAACCTAAATGGAGTAAACACAATGCACAATGCAGTAAATATTCTCCAAGTGAACTTTTTTTCCCACAACTTTGACTGGAAAAACTAAATCATAAAATGTACCTGGTATAAAAGTCTCAGCAGAAGTTCTCAGTGTTTTTTAAACCACTGCTGTAAATCTGAAATTTAAGTCCACCAAACAGATGACTGTTTGTACACCAAACAGATGACTGTCAGTGATGGGAATGACGGTGTTAAAATAACGGCGTTACTGTAAAAAAACAGGTAATCGAATCAATTACTGTTTCCATTGTTACAACGCCGTTACCGTTACTGACAATAACATGCGGCATGTAATTAAGATGTTTTCATACGACCAGACTCTCACAGGAGCGGCTTTTTTCTTTTCTTTGGTGAGGGGCGAGACAACCTCATAAGGGATGATGATTGGCTAAGGTAGAGTAAAATTTCATGGTAAGCCAGCCAGAAGCAGAGGTAGGCGCTTGTTTACACAAACACACATGCACAGCCGTACACACGCACAGGAGAGACACAGCAATGGCGAGTTCAAAAGTAGCGTTTTTACAGACGTTACTTTTCCCTTGTTGAAATTAAAGACAAGAATGTATATGTTAAATGTAGATTATGTCCTGAAAATAAGTCTTTATCCACGTCGGTAACGAACAACTCAAATCTGAGCACCTCTCATCATCTCACGCTTCATCAAAACTAGTGGCCAAGAACGTGGATGTTGATCGCAGCCCAAACCCAGGTGCAACTAACATGAGCTCCACTAACGAAGGAGGAGACGGAGCCATGCCTATTGCAAGCCGTTTTAACATGTAGTAGCCAGACTGGATATGTACGTCAGTTATCCGTAATTCAGTTCCTCCCAGTCAAAATAAACATTACAGATATGCAAAACGACGTTCTTCCTATCTACAATGAACATTACAGATATCTCACGCGTCATTCTTACTAGTATAAATGACGTCACTTTCCACATTCGTGTCTACTGGGTTTTCACTTTTAGATATCCAAAAAGACATTCTTCCTATCTACACTGACCATTACAGATATCTGAAATACAGTTCTTACTAGGAAAAACTTTCGTTTCAGGTATCTTCAAAACAGTTGTTACTAGATTCCCCGTTACTGTTTATTTTGACTTAAATTATTTTGACTTTGAATTACGGATATCTGACATACATATCCATTAAATGTTAAAACGGCTTGCCATACACGCCATCAAAGCAGCCTTAGCTTGATGTTTTATGCTAAATTTCCATCAAAGAGGGGAGGTGGGTCCACATTTTTGAAATATTTGAACATTTTTAAAAAATGTAATGCATAAGTTACTTTCCTTGGTAACTAGTTACTTTTATAATGCCTTAATTCAGTTACTTTTTGGAAGAAGTAACTAGTAACTATAACTAATTACGTTTTTGAGGTAATGTGCCCAACACTGCTGAAGGTGCCCAAACTTATGGTTAAGACTGTCTGTTTGTTTTACAGACCAAACATCTATTCTGTTTTCCAGGTTACAGCAGCTGCCAGGAGACACATTTCCAGAATGAAGGGATTTCATGTAAAAAAAAAAGGACAATATTTGTGTAAAATGGTACAGTTTAATTATTTTTATTTCATTTTATTTAATTTGAGTTATTTTAAAGGGTGCAGTATTCTTGAACTGGACTCTGTCTGCTTTAGGGTCATGTTTTTTTTGTAACTCTTTATTTGAATGGTCCTCTGTAGACAATCCTGGACTTTCTAACAAAATATCCACATTTTTCTAAAAGTGTACATATACTCCACTCCTTACTTTTAGTATTAGTATGTAAAAATTGTGTGTCATGTACCAGTCCGATTTCATTTCCACCTTCTCTTTACCCCTTAGGGTTAAACAGGCTATTGTTTTTGTATATATAAATGTAAATGAGCTATGTTCTGATGGGCCACCCTATCTTGTGCTTTATTCAAAGGGAAACACTCCTGACAGCTTCGGCCTGAGTGGACTGGACTGAACAGCCTTAATCTTAATCTGAAAAGGGCTGTTTTTGCAGCTCGGTTTCCATGTATGGAGCCTTATAATGCTAAGGGGAAATTTTAAAAAAGCAGTTTGTCATAATGTAGGTGCTAAAGCCCTAAACTGGAACAGTACCTGTGGCCAGATCATTTTACTAGGAAAACTGTGAATAAAATAATAAACCTTTTCATTCCTTTATTTCTACAAAGCCTTTGCATTTGTTTTCCCCAGACAGTGACCTGCCACCAAATAAAATGACAATATAAAAAAACAGAATAAATATTTGTGAACGCTGTATAAGTCACTGTTATCTTTCATTTGGCCATGAAAAGTAATTTAATTAGGAAATGGTCAATAATTATGTTCATTAATTACAATAAAAACATTAATAGGAGTGAGTGGGCTGATCTGCCTAATTCTGAATCTGCTTAAATGTGTTGTTTTTTTATGACATCACAACAGTTCATTCAAAACAGCCAGTTTTTCAAGCTTAGTTTCCTTATATGGAGCTTCAAAACACAAATTTCAAAGAAGGCCAAATCCTCTTACTGGGGAGACTGTATAAAATAATACTTCACCCTGGACCTCTTTATTGTACTTTTTGATATCTTTAGTTCCAAATAGCCTTGAAACACGTTTTTCCCCAGTAATTTTGAGATGGCTCCTAAAACAGTGCCATCTTTGTTAATTTGGACACAAAAGGTAATTTAATTAGCAAATTATGGTCATTAATTATATTAAAAAAACATAAGGGACAGAATTGTGAACATCACCTCTAAGGCCATTTTCTGTACCCTAACAGTCTTCAATAAATTTGTTCACAATTTGGGCATCTGGAGAAAAAAACTACAGTGGACCATCAACACCATGTTTTCAATTTTTTTTTTATTTTTTATACGATATAACATTTTATGTCTTGTTTTCTTTTCTCTTTTTTGCGTTTCATGACAAATGGACCAGTAGAAATAGTCACATGTTCAGTACTGTGTGAAAATCTTGACCCCTTCATTTCCTTGTATTTTGCTTCGAAAGATCTAGACTTTTTTCTATATTTAATGTAGTCTTAACGAACAGTTCTCCAGGCTTCCTGAAGGATGTTCAAAGATTCTCGTTTTCAGTTCAGTCCTTGAAGAAACAGGTGCACATGATTCCAGATGATCAGGCCAATGATTAGTATACTGGTGGTGCTGATTTATCTAGGCACTTTGCAGCCTTTCATAGTAAAACATTGGTTCGCATTTCATTCATTTAATCTACTCAGTATGCCAAATATAAGACAGGTTGACAGAAATAAAAGTGTTTTTACACCAACAAGGTGATTCAAAGCAAAATATGAAGGAATGAGGAAAGGGCTCAAAACTGTATATCAAAACTTGATGGCCTTTAGTTTCTCATGTTAAAAGGTTTCAGGATGTCATTGCCACAGTGACTTGGTTGCTTTGCACAGTCCTGTGGCTGAGTGACTTATTCTTAGTGTTCTTAGTGTTTGGAGCTGCTGGGAGGATCAGGCATTGCTCCAGGGAATGCATTTCACTGTCAAACACCAAGTCAGGATGCAAACCGCAGTCCCAGCTGGACGTTTACATTTACAGCGAGAGCACAAGTGGTCAGACTGGTCCGTCCGCCAATAAACAAATGCTGCCGGGGTCGTTTGGCTGACAACCCAGAGCTCTCCAGTTTCACCTGTGCAGGGGCTTTATGCACCTTCAGAAAGGGTCACCTTTCCTCTTGGGCTCAGGCCAGTAACTCTGTTTTTCACTTCAGTTTAGATTCTATTGTAAACATTTACTGCCGTTCACAAGTCACACCAGTGGCTTAAACCAGTCCCATTAACTGCTGTACACTAAGCCTGTCTCAGTTACGACTATGATGATAAAAACAATGAAAAGGGTATAATTCAGGACTTTTTATCAATAAATATTGATCTTTTTTTTTTAAACCAAATGTGTTTTACTGCAAAACTCATCAAAACGAGACAGTTTTCAGTTGTGCCAGAAGGAGGAGACAAAGCCCAAAGTCTTTTCACACCACAGATACTCCACAGTGTCTCTTTGGCCCAGTTCACACCTGGCGTTAATATGCCTGGTAAGTGGCCAGCATTATGTCCACATGTGAACAGGCACAGTGATAAGAAGACCTTAAGAGGTGGTCATGGACGCTTGACCACATTATGTTTGTGTGAATGCTAAAGCATCTTATGTTATTACTACTATTATTATTAAACCACCTGTTTTTGACACAGTTTCTCATCTGAGCCTTGGCTTGCTCATCAGAGACATCTCATTTGTGAAGCTTTGTGACAATGACCATTGTTAAAAGCGCTATATAAATAAAATTGAATTGAATAGTGGGAATTTTGGCATGTTTTTAATACTAAAACATGTAAACGCTTATTTTAGCACTGCTAGTTACCTAGCAAGCTGCTAGCCAGCTCAGTTAGCCAATTTGATGCTGTATGTTATACTTCCTGGATGGAAAATTTGGATGAATGACAGTGAAGTGTGGTAGGGTGACGGGTTAAGTTAGCCATTAGTTTTTTTCTGCTGAACAGGGTTGATTCTCTCTCTCCGCAGCCCCGTTTTCGCCCGTGCTTATCAGAAATAAGCTTCTGTAAGGGCTGGGGTGGAATCAAACTTTCCATTTTTTGTGAAAAACAGGAGGTTAAGAAATCTGATCACACACAAGATGTCTTGTGATCAGACCACCCAGGGCCTTTGAGCTGCAAAAACAAAAAAAATGTCTTCCCTTTTGCCTTCATCATTCGAGGTTTTAATAAAATATTAGGGAGCGTTTTAAGGGTTGATGTTAATTGTGCCAACTGTAAATGTCAACAGATGATCCACTAATTCAGCTGCTTTGGGAGTGTCCATTTAAGTTATGTCTAAAGAACTAAACTGATAATTCAGCTGTCAGTCATATTTATTGATGTGAAATGACTGACATTCCCAGTATAAATGATAACCTGTATAATGTAAATGAAACATTAGAAACATTTTGAGTATTTTGGGACCAACAAAATAAAAACTCTGAATCCAAATGTATGCAGGTGTGTGTTGTTTAATGAGGTGTTTTGCTGAAGCATGCAGTGATTAAGTGGTTTTAATAGAGTGTGTAAAATGTAGAAATATAACAAACAAATTATAGAACTGAATGAACTGTCATCAGTCTGGTAGTAGAGAAAGAGAAGGAGAAAGGAGAGGGAGAAAGAAGGAAAAGAGAGGGAAAAAGAAACAAATTGAAAAGAAATGGAAACTAAGAGAAAGATAAAAGAGGAAACACGGAGAACATGAGGTGAATGTCAGCTGATGTGTGTGAGAAAAACTTTTGCCACTCACAGATCTGCAATATGGGATCATTGTCTTCAATATATCCTGCTTATTATTCTCTTCTTCCCCCCATGCCTTCCTTACTTTGCTTTAACATCTGACTTTTCTTTGACCGGTGTTGTTTAGGTGTACTTAGTGTTCAGTAACTTGAAGGTTGAATAGCGGACATTGATTTAAGTTTAGCTTTACAGCTTTAAGGAACAGATGTGGACTGTGCCAGATGTGCCAGTGTCTGTTAAATTCCTACACAAGCACCTCATTCTGCTTTATGAGGGACTGATTAGGTGATCACCTGAATCAAATCTTATTTAAGGAGAGAAAGTAAAAAGTACATAAAAAAGTATACAAGTATTTAAAAAGTATTAAAAACACTGCTGTAATCAACATTCTCCTCTTGCAATGTGACCAGGTGGATGGTAAAACACTACTACAAGTACGTCAAAGGTAATTATGGCCATTTTGTTGCTTGAACAAGTGATTTGTTTTCTTTGAATTATTCAGAAAATGACAGCAGTACAAGTCAAGTTGACACTGAGTGTAAATATATACATGAATGATTATCATTACATAACTAACAGGTCATTGGTTATAATGCATTAACATGTAACATGTTTTATATATGCTCAGTGTCAATTGAGCATATATAAAAACAATGACAACATTACAATTTTCAACAGAAGTGGGTGTGTGGTCTATGTGCAAAAAGACATTATAATTTTTTTGTAATATTCATCAAACAAATCAAATAGTCAGTGTCCCAAAATCGAGAAATGGCCACAGTGTCATTATTGATTCACTCCACCTGATTCTTCTACTCTGGAACAGCAGGAGCCTATTTCACCTTCCCTGTGCTGACCCTGCTCATGCTTATGGAGAGCTGAGTTTGGGCCAAAGAGAAAGTGCAGCTATTAATCTCAGGGATAGCATGAATCTCAGGGATAGCATGAATCTCAGGGATAGCATGAATCTCAGGGATAGCATGAATGCCACAGAATGTAAAATATAGCAACGTCAATTCGAGTCATGTCATACTTCTTAATTTGGTTTATATTCAGATCGAAATACATTTGTAAAATGAGTTCTATATGCAGAACCCCTTTAACTCTTTAGTAGTATACATTTATTGTTCAATAAGCCACTAGCATTATGCAGTACTAACACCCTTCTGTTTATGAATAGTATTGGTTATTATTGGTTGGAATATTATTACTGTTTAATAATATTAATGCTAACTTCGTCATCCTTCTTGAGGAAGGGCAGAATATGGTCAAGATATAGAGAATATTAAGCACGAACCAGTTAAGGAGATCCTGTAAACAGCAAACTGTGTTCAGCTAGTAATTATTTGTTTAGTTGTTTTAAAGACATGGATTTTAGTGCTAATAACTAATAAGGTTTTTTTTTAAATCAGTCTGACACCTAATAGATTAAATTTGACACTGGAATTCATATTTAAGGGTCATCATAGGGGTGGGCGATATACCGGTAGACACGATTAACCGGTAGAAATTTGTCAAGCGATAGAGATTTTGGTCTATCGTCTTAATCGCGATTGAGATCACGTGACGTTGCACATTAGGTACCGTAATTTCCGGACTACAAGGCGCCCCACAGAGACTTTAAACGGCAGCAGCAAGGAGAAAGAAGTCATCAGAATCAGAAAACTTTACTGATCCAGGAGGAAAAAGCTTAAAAACCGTTAGCATTAGCATTTAGCATTGGCAGCGCGCATTAGCATTAGCAGTGTGCGGCAGCCAAAATAAAGGCTCGAACACAAAATAACTCTCTCTACCCACATGTTTACATGGGGCACAGCTTACTAATACTAAATAAACTGAGAACTGTAGAAAATTGGG
>JBBPCY010071777.1:0-11599 GCA_037974405.1 Brachyalestes nurse | reverse complement strand
TAGCAAAAAACGTATATTTCTGGGCTGATCTTGCCTCCATCCCAAATATGGGATGGACAGTGAACAGGTTAATAAAAGATTTTTTGAAAAGACTATTATGGTCATCTATTGAGATATATTTAGATATATTTAACTGATAGCAAAGATATTGGTATTGCAGGGTTGTCTGAGGGAATGTTAAAATAATTGTGACGCATTTTGATAATGAGATTTTGCTTAGGGTGCAGGTGGTGTCCTAAAATGTTGATCCATGTCCCTTTTTAAAGTTTTAGCACCTCTCTGCATGTCCCTGTTCTTATCAAACAGACAGATTTTTAGCTGTTTACTCTATGAAATTAAAGTTGTTGTCTGGTACATTGCACAAGTTGTAGTCTAGCACAAAGAAACACACTCACTCCTTCAAGCAGGTTAGCTGGTGCTGTCCGTGACCCTGTGAGCTCTTTGATGAGAAACTCAGTCCAATTACTGTATTTTTCTTTAATAGCTGTGAAAGAAAGAGAAAAATTTGGAGGATTAAGCAAGGAAACATCTAACACTCTTTTTCATATGCACATGGTGATCTGATTTAGCATGCTAATATTTACTGCAAGGGAAATCTAGCAGCATGAGTGAGCATGTGCATCTGTGCATATGTGTGAATGTGTGTGTGTGTGTGTGTGTGTGTGTGTGTGTGTGTGTGTGGGTGCTATTTTGCAAGCTGGCGCACATACTAGTGCACACAAATCAAACCCTACTGCTCTCATTTGCATATGGACACAATTTTGTTTATGAATGCATTTCCTTGTGCATTTCTTCCTCCTTTCTGTCCCTCAATACACGAGCCAATGAAACATTCATGAGCGTGACACTCTGCAAACCAGCTCCCTGAAGCTTAACAAAGTATGATGTAAAGATGGGTATTTACATACAGCACTGAAGTGGCTTCTAAATGATAGTGGAGTAACCAGCTGGCAGACTGATATTTCAAGCAAGTACTTGGAACCCACTGGCTCTTTCTCACATTGAAACACACTGTGTCTGGATTAACAGTGATCCATGCAGAGTGGAATGCTGGAGATAAACTCGAGCTTGAGAGAAGGGAGACTCAGTAGTAAACTCACAGGTCTATAGAATATAAGCAGGATCACTCCAAAACCTCTGCACAGTGCTATTGATTCCAAATGAATAAAATATATTACAGCAACACAATCCTTTCTTTAAGTTTGCTCACTCAATGTTGACGTGACTGATATCATATATACATTTGAATCAAATGAATACATCCCTTATTTCAGTGCATGCTATACTTTTTATATGTGTACCTCATCACCACGTCATAACTTAGCAGTAAAGGGAAAAAAATGTTTTAACTTTAATATTCGTTAATGTAGAGAGAATTATTCCAGTATTATTAAACAAATCATTACACAAATTATTACAGAAAAATGCTTTCTAATGGTGGTACAAGGCTTTGATCTGACAGCAACAATATACTTGGTATCATAGAGATGTAACATGGAAATGAACTGGGGACTTCATGAGTGGAAGAAGACCATTGTTAAGCAAATGAGCTACCTACTGAGAACGAGGGGGAAAGATGGACTCAAATGCTTTATAATCTCAAGATGGAGAAATAAGTAAAGGAAAAATAAGTAGAAGGAAACCAGAGATATGAAGGCGAGCCCTAGGAAGGAAGGTAGAGAATGTCTGAGTGGTGAGCAGGGAGATCTCAGCACAGTGTCTGATTAGTGCGTCTTCTTTTTTTATGGATGAATTATTAAATAGTTTATCTATTTATTAAGATGGAGAGAAGGACTCGAGAAAGGCCCAGGAAGGAACCTTGAGATGAACCCCCGAGGGGTTAAGTCTGGCACAGACAAGAGAAGCTCAAGAGAAGGGAGACCCAGGAGTAAACTCACAGGGCTTTAAAAACACCCTAAGAGAAGGCCTTGGGTTTGTGAAAAAAAAATAAAAAAAAATAATGTGTATATATATATATATAATTTAATATAATCATTACGCTTGTTTTTGCTTGATATAGTATTATTCTTATTTTATTGTTAAGATACGGTTGGAAACAAAAATAATTGATCAATAATTGACAAACGGAAATTTGAATCAACCAGACACATTTTGATGAAATCTGAAATCGATCAATCAATAAATCAACTAAATTCCCTGTCTGTGAATTTAGAGCCATAGTCTAAAAATGTTTAATTCAGTTGGATTAAATAGTAAACAGTAGACCATGGTTCTTGTCAGTGTAAAACAAGAAATGTCTTTTACAGAGTTCAAATGTCCATGCTTAATCTAGTTTAGAGCTAGTACAAAGCATGAGGGGTGGCAGAAATTCGCTTTATCATAGAGGTGTTTTTTTAGAGGTGTTTTCTGAGGTTAGACACCTACGGATCAAACTGAAGGCCTAATTGTCATTCTTCAACATTAGTAGATATAATACTCTTTTTACTGTTATATTACTACCTGTCCAGTATTGAACAGTATGCATTGCGTCACTATACATGTACCACACAGAAATCAAGGCTGCTTAAAATGACTATAATTAATATAATGAACAATATTACTAATCAGTGTTACTACTGCAAAAATAGGTGAAAATGATGACACACTTGAATTGAATAAATTCTTCAGTTTTTTAAAGGACATTTTGGAAATATTTCATTATCGTCACTGTCAGATCAAGACCTGTCTTTTTCTATATTGATTTTCCACACACTATTTGAAAACGCCAGCTGTTCATTGAGTGAACATTTCAAGAAGAGTGGGTCGATGGATATTGTCAAAATGATTCTGAATAAAATCTTGTTGAATTAAAATACAAGAAAGCTGAGAATGTTTTTTTTCCTTCTCCTGATGTTAGGCTGTTATAATAGTAATAAAGTTAAACTGACATAAGTAGAATTAAATGGAATTTAATTGAACTGAACTGAGTTAAATGAACTGAATCAGACTGAATCGGATCTAATCGATTGGTTGTAATAGTGTCAGTGTCAGTGTCTTTCAGCAGGGCAGTGATAGTGTCTAAGCTGCTGACACTCCAAGGAGCCAAACACACTGTCACTGTGCCTGTGACGTCAACATCACAACACCAGTATCACATGACACCACTCATGAGGGTGTGATCTCTGCCCTGAGGGAACATTCTGGTAAACAAAGACAGGGGAGAGAGAAAACAGGGAGAGAGAGATAATAAGAAAGAGTGGATTGACTTTTTGTCATAGTGACTTCTAAGCTAAAGCGGTTGCCAAGTTTATAATACTTAACCATCACACACCTAGCATTCATTTGTGGCAGCTCTATACATGACTCTTTAAAGCGTCATTATACAAACATGCAGATAAACCACTGTCAAAGACTGTAATTATGTTAATGACATAATAGCACTTTGTATAAAGATATATTTATGAAAATAATGATTCATTTCAAAAGTGGCAATCAGGCAGACAACTTGACAAGAAGTGACTATAAACTGAAAATTATTATTGGGTATTATTTTTAATTCATTAATTTCTTAATAACAATTTACAGCAAAAAATGATTTTAAAATCTAGTCAATATTTCTAGTTAATTATTAAGTAAAATGAAATAATTCATATTGCAAATGCTGGTAATTTAACTATACTCCCCACCCCACTCTCGCTCTCTCTGTTTCTCTCTCTTACAGTCAGAAATAGCTCAACTATTTTTACAGATGCACCTTAGAAGGGTCATCAAGCCCTCAATGCAGCAATCTGCTGGTTCAAACCACTCCATACACTCTCTCCATTCAAAGAACCCCGCTCACCATCTCTGTCTCTTTTTTTTCTGGGCATCTCTCTCTTGTCCTTTGAACTGCTGATTGTCCAAGTTAAGAACAGCAGTTAAATGTACAGCAATTTCAACCTAATCTTTTTTCAGCCACATTTGAATCATAAAAGCAATTACTATGGACAATAGCTTTGTTAAAAAAATAGAAAAATACAAAAACTCTGCTGACCCAAACACTGATAACAGAAGCCAATTGGCAGGCTATTCAATATAAGTGTGTTGCAAGTCAACAGGTGTTGGGGAAATGAATTAAAGTCAACAGGGAAATGAATTGATGTTATTGTCCATGGAACTGACTTGTGTTACATAGAGATTTGTTGGAAAAATACTGGTTAATTGTAGTATTCCTTTATTAGCACATGGTACTACATCACAATAAGAAAAATTTAAGTTCAAAATCTCTCATGCTGATTGACATTTAGCTATTACTCATTGAGCCATTATCCTTGGACTAGCATTGCCATGACTACTGACATTACTGCCTCCCTTCATGTGCTGCTGTTTTTCTCTGAGTGTACATGAAACCCATTATTGCATTTGTTTATTTTTATTTCCCAAGCCTCAGGCTGCAGGGTCCTTGTTGGAAACGGCAATTAATACATAATTCAGAGTGAAACTCAGCTCTGCCACTGCTCTGCTCTGGAGACACCCTAACGCAAATATTCATTATGCAAAACCACATTTGCATATCCTCCAACAACTCTTCTCTAAACAGCGAGGTCAGATTTTTGTTGTCATGGACAGAGTGAAATGGAATTAAATGCTTTGTACCACTAGGAAGGAAATTATTTGATGGACTGATTCACAGAAAGAAATGAGAACAGCCTGCATTCAATGGGGTTTTAAAATGACCAATAGGACATTTTCTACAGTTTAATGGCCATTCACTAATGGGTATACTGCGCCTATAGATGTAAAAGGCAAAGATTAAATGATCATTTAATGACAGCGGCAGCAAATATTAAAAGGAAATATCACACACCCTGTAATAGTAAAGTTAATTAGAAGGCTCACATATCAGGACACGGAATGGGCGCTGCCTTGACTTATGACACTGAGAAAATGGGTGGACAGGCTGACTGAATAAAACCAAATGGATGACTCCCCTCTAGGACTTTTTTGTATTGTTTAATCCTTCGATGCTTGAGATATCGCCAGTAACAAAGGTTTCATCTGAATTATGTCTCACTTGCAATTTGTTGAAATTATATGCAATATTCGGATGATAAACCTTTAGTCCATACCATATGTGTCTATTCTAGTCAAGATGTATTATTAAAACAACTCATACTGGATCCATTCTTTTAACCTTTCTGAACCTAACACTAACACTAGATTTCTTACAATTTAAAACATTTAGTAGTTTGACATCGTTCATGATATTACACTATTTTTGTTTAAGGTATTTTCAAATTTTGACCCATACTGGATGCAATGTCACTTAAAATATGTAAATATTTTTGATTAATACTGAATGTAATCTTGCAAAATGTGATATTTTGACCTATTTGATAGATCAGTTAATACTGAATGTGTTCTTGTTTTAAATACTTTGTTGTTTTGATTCATGCAGGATGCAAAATTTTTGCATACATTTTGATACTTTGACTCATACCGGATGTATTCTTGTTTAAAACATTCTGATATTTGAACTCATACTGGACTCATTCTTGGGTCCACTGTTTTGAAAACATCCACATTGTTTTCAGAGCTGTGTTTAAGCAAGCAAGCGAAACTGTAATCAGCTACATCATTCACACACAATGCCTACAGCAACCAGAATTTAGGGTTTTGCGTGTATGTGTGGGTGTGTGAGAGTGGGTGTGTGGGTGTGTGTGCATGTCTTCCTGTCCCAGAATGGCGCTGCATCTCACAGCGTGTAATCTCCCTAGCACAAGTGTGTGCGCTAATCACTTAAGTAGCATGGTGGCGGGAGAGCGCGGGCGTCGCCATGGTAACAACCCCCCAGTAGTTAAGCACTGTGGTCAGGCTGTATGATCCGTGTGCTTAAAGTAGAGCAGGATCAGTTCATGACATTCACAATAACCATTCACACAATGTTTTACCAGCTTAACCTGACACTTATGACGAAAGCGTGCGTGTGTGGGTGTGTGTGTGTGTGTGTGTATGAGTCTGTGTATGTGTGCTTGTTGTAGTTGAAGTGCACAATGTGTGATTAACCCTTTAAAGTAAAAAAAAACTTTGCATCGAATCAGAAACTAATTTATAATAGATGGGTTTTCACTAGTGGTCTCATATTGAATATAAAAACTGTATGTGTTTAATTGGTTGGTTAAAAGAGCACAGTAAGAAGAAAACTAGAAGTAGTTCCTGACTTGATTGCCATTTGTTTGGTTTGGTTTTATTCCATCAGCAGTACTTGATTCAATTATTGAAGGAGTGATTAGATAAAGCATTCTGGAAGGTAACTATAAATACTGGGCTTCCTCAAGGAGCGGTTTGGAAATGGTTAGGATGTTGCACTCCCACACCATCACAATAGGGCTTTTTAATTGTTTATTTGGGTTTATTCTTAAACTAGAATTTTAAACATATAAATGGCCATATAAATCTATATATTGTCTTACATAACCTAACACAACACTGAACAAAAGTAAAAACTCTGGACTTCTAAGTGCTGCTGACAAAGCAGCTAATCATTTGTCTGAGTGAATGAACTGATATGGGCTTACATAAACATTACACAAGCTTTCGACAAAGCCTTATCATTACTGAAATGATCTTTTTTAAAAAGAGATGAGAGCATTACAAAAAGCTTCTACAGCTCCCCTAAAAATCACTCTAATCACACTTTTCTCCAGTGCTTTGATACAGTGCTACAGTCCTATCATCCTAATAGCAACATGCATCCAGTCAAAAATGAAAGCTATTATTTCAAATGCTTTCAACTTCAGATGCCCTAAAACCACACGCAAATGAGAGAAACGGATGATTATGTTAAAATATAAAAAGCCTTTTTAGAGATTTTGAAATAAAAAAAGGTTGAAAACAAAATCACCATAATTATGGTTTTCTTAAAAGCTTTGTCACAGTGCAGTTCTGGCAATGTTTAGCATCATCCTAAAAGCATGCGTCATGCAGTCAGTTAAAATGAAAACGAGTAGTTCTTCAGCGTGTCAACACAAATTACAGGAACTGGGACTATGTAAAACAGTAAAGGCATTTAGAACCTTGTGTGTCTGTGTTATGATGTGAGGGAACTGTTTTCAGTTATTCTGTCCAAAACAAACTCCACAAAGTAGTTTTATAAGAAATACACTGACATTTTACTGAAATATATTCTATTTATATTTTGGTATATGCTGACAACATGCAAGCATATTTTCATTTTTGCAGAAGCAAGAAATCAATAAAGGTTCCTACATTAAAACAAGGGAATAAGGTGTGTGTGTGTGGAGGTGTGAAAGTTCGTGTGTGTGTGTGTGTTTATGTGCACACACCCATGCAGACACACACACACACAAATTCATACCCTCCTGTGCACTCTCTTTCTTTCTCCTGCTCCTTTTTGTCTCTCTCTCTCTCCATCATTCTCTCTTTCACATGCACGCATTGTGCCTAACAGCCAAGCATGCAAAGTGATGCAGACAAGCAAGACTGCTGCAGTCATTTCCTTTAGAAAACAGATGGAAGGAAAAAAAGAACAAAAAAGAGACACACAAAAACAGAAAAGAAGGCAGATAGGACAGAGAGAAAGATAAGGATGAGTAGAAAAAGGCATTCAGAGAAAGAGAGGGGGTTATAGACATGGAGATAGAGAGAAAGGAAGATAGTGTGAAAGGCTAGAGAGAGAGACAGAGAGACAGAGAGAGACAGAGAGACAGAGAGGGGGCGGGGGGGGGGGGAGCTCGGCTTACCTGCTCTGAGGTAAACGTTATCTGAGAAACAAACAGACAGGAATACAGGTGACTAACATATACACACAGACTACACACACACACACACACACACACACACACAAGAACAGCACTTCAAGACAACTGTGTAGCTTTGTGAGTGTAAATATTTATCCAGTGTAACAGGTGTAATTGAAGCTTTAGATCACATCCCTTGCTATGCAGTAAAATAATAACCCAGAGTCCACTTCTTCACTGGCCCATCCACAACAATATTAGCAAATGGAATGTAAGAGCTAATTACTCCTTTCTAAGTGTTATTCATAGTAAAATTAGTAGAGCTTAGTACATCTTAACACTTGCCTGAAACATGAATTATTAATTATTGAATCAAATCTAACTAATCAATAAATAAATAATTTTTATTATACACCAAACTCCATGATGATTATCACTGTTGTACTATCATTATTTTATATTCATATTCATGTTAGGATGTTATCACAATTATTAATACTATTCACTGATGCTATTTTGGAGTTTCCTCTAAGGGCTCTAATTTAGACTGAATGTTTATAAAGCTGTCATTGTTCTCAGGAGTACAAACACAGCTTTCATTTATAGCTGTGGAAAAACACACATACACAGACTCTCTCACACACACACACACACACACACACAAACACATTGCTCAACATTTGATAAGTTTCACAGGTGAGTAAGGACAAAACCTTCTACATTTATATATTTGCCTTTGATTTAGTACATACATTTAAAATGTTAGTTGATATTAATGACTAATAGGCCAATAGAAATTATTTAAAATGAATGGAAATTCTTTATTTTTATACACTTATATAATATTTTATATTTTTATTTTTATTCACACTCACACACACAAACAAATACACGGGCGCACACACACACACACACACACACACACAAACAAACATGTTGTAAACGGCAGGTACTTTCAATTCAAAAAACATCTGACTAAAATGAATATAAAAGGTTTTGTCCTGACTGGGATCGTGTTAGACATCAGGTGTTATTTATATGCAGTGTATGGTCACCAGTATTTTTGACCAATGATTTGTCAGAATGATGGGTGGATTCAGTGTTATGGTGGTTTTAATGTTATGGCTAATGACAAGTTACTAGCCTCCTTGCTAGCTAGGAATTAATTCCAGTTACTTGTTATGTGCAACAATCAACAACCAGAGGCTCAATAAGAAGTAAAAGGTTTATGGAGCAGTGTCTCAGCCATTGCATGTCTGATGCCTTGAATTGAACTCTCTTCATTTACATGATTTTCCAACCATGGTTAAATGGCAGGGAATGGCATTTTGTTTTAGTTATACATACTATAAGGAGAATGGCTAGGAAAATGTTTGCAGTGATCACAATTAGACTTTTGCAGAAGATCTGCACACAAAAAAACACATCTATGCCGACAAACCAATGTTCCAGAACAAATCTTTTCTGTCATCTACTCACAAACACAGACTCCACTACAACTTTAACTGGAGCCAGATTCTGGATAACAGATTACAGATAAGTTTGGGTAACAAACTCAAGGTGGGTTTGGTATAAAAAGGATGATTATACAGAAACTAATCTCCACTGTTGAGTATGCGGGACAATCTGTGATGTCTGGAGCTGTTTTTCCTCCAAATGCCTTACTAATCTTGTTGAGATACATGGTATAATGGACTCAAGTGAGTAGTAGGAGATTTTAAACAGAAATCTGGCTGCCTGTGCCCAAAAGCTAAACAGAGTCATGGTTGGATCTTCCAGCAAACAAAAATATACCTCCCAAATATATACAAAAATGGTTCAATGACTGCAAACTTATTTTGTTTTCCACATGGTCAGTGAAATTCTGTGGCATGAGCTAAAGAGTATCTAAAAGAGAAGACCCAGGACCCTGGAGAATGTGATGAACTTAACTTATTCAGTTAAGCTTAGAAACAGAGGTTGGACAAAGTTCTAAATTTAGGGACGGCAATAATTCGAAAAAATCAAGGTTTAATTTTATAGGAATTATTTCTCACTCACAAATTCCTCAAATGTTAAAGGGAATATAATATATACCAACTTATAGTAACTGTAGATGAGAAGATTTCGTTATGATTTGATTGAAGTGAAAAGTTATTCAGGGTTGTTTTGTGAACAAATATGGCATTTTGTCATAGTTTCTGTGATAGTTTTACATCAAACTAATAAAAAAAAGTATAGATTGCAAATTAAATGTTGCTTTAATAGCTGTCAATGATTACTGGTAAAATAACAAGATACATGATTTTGTCCACTTTGTTTAACTATTAGGGTGAACTATAGTTCTTCTATACTGTAAGAACTGGCACTTTCAGTACAGTTACTGGAACTTATAGACCTCAAAAACAGCTGTGTGACTCAGCTTTAATTATGACTCAGGACTGCACTTGACTTTTCCCAGTTGGAAGCTCATGAATACAATAACTGGATATTTTCTACATCTTCTGCTAGGCTGAGCACAGACTCGGTTTTCTGTAATCCCCTGGTTTAAAGTAAGTAGATTTCCAAAAAACAAACAAGCAGTGTTAAATTACCCATTAAAAGTTTTTGTGCTTTTGTGATAAAAAAAAGTGACTAGCAGAGATTGTCTAGATTGTTTACAAAAACATTTTTAATTAATATGATTTCATACTAAATGGTTCTGGGTTACACAAACATCAATAAGCCATAACCTAAGAGCCACCTGACTAACATTGTGTAGGCAGACCTTGTGTTGCCAAAACATCTCTAATGCTCAATCTGATTGGGACCTGGGGAGTTTGGAGGCCAAGTCAATGCCTTTGTTATGTTCCTCCAACCATTCCTGACATTTCTGCAGTGTGGTAGGGCACATTATCCCATTGAAAGAGGCCACCGCCAATTAGGGAATATAACTGCCATGAAGGAGGTACTTGGTCTGCAATAATGTTTAGGTAGGTGACGGGTGTCAAAGTAACATCTACATAAATGCAGGACTGAAAGTTTCCCAGAAGATCACTACCCAGCACATTGCACTGCCTTCACCAGCTTGCTTTCTTCATCCTTCCCCAGGTAAGTGATGGCCAATTCATCTAGTGGCCAATTCTTCTATTGCTATATGATCTACATCTGATGTTTTAGTGCCCACTTTCAGCACTGGGCAGGGGGTCATCATGGTCATTCTGCCGGTTCTGTGGCTAAACAGCCCTATACACAGCAAGCTGTGATGTACTGTGTGTTCTGAAACCTTTCTATCATAGCCAGCATAAACTCTTTCAGTAGCTGTGCTACAGTAACTCCTTTTGTGGAATCAGAACGGACGGACTAGCCTTTGCTCCCTATGTGCATCAGCGAGCCTTGGGGGCCCATGACCTTGTCATTAGTTCACTGTCCTTCCATGAACCACTTTTCATAGGTATTAACTACTGCATACCAGTAAAACCCACAAGACCTACTGTTTTGGAGATGCTCTGATCCAGTCATGTAGTCATCGCAATGCAGTCCTTCTCAAAGTCACTCAAATTCTTTAACTTGCCTGTTTTTCCGGTTTCCAACGCACCAAACATCTAGAACTGACAGTTTACTTTTACCTAATATCCCATCCTCTGACTGGTGCCATTGTAACAGAATAATGTAATTCTCTTTACCTTTCACTGGTTTTAATGTTATGGTTGATCTGCATATATGCGATATGCATATATAGTAGGGGTGTAACGGTACATAAAGGTCACGGTTCGGTTCACACTATTGTTCTGAAATAATGGTTCGGTACGGTTCACGATACAGCAAAGTTAAGTAACAAAAGGTTCTAAAGAATGAGTCTTGGTTTGTTTTCGTTTATTTTAAATAACCAGCAGTGTATTTTCATGTATGTGTAAGGCAGCAGAAGTGTTACGCCAGTAGGTGGCACTATTGCACCACAC
>JBBPCY010071776.1:0-11599 GCA_037974405.1 Brachyalestes nurse | reverse complement strand
CGCCCTGCATGTATCCCTCCACCATGAATGGGTTTAGTTTTAGGACCAAAATCTTCTCAGAACTCTGGTAGAACAATATCTCAGGCGTCAGGCGGCGCAACCAGAACCATTTTATTGAAGAACTTTCTGTGAGGGAGATTTTGGAGGCAGATATCTGGTAACGTTCACCACCACTGTGAAAGATACTGACAATTCAGTCATTAGTGTTTCAGATCAACACTGTAACCCCTTAATTATGAAGGAACTGTGAAAGAATGAGCTGATATTTCTGATTAAAATCAGCCGTAACGCTGGCTGCTATTCATGTTTTTAAGCTATTCAGTCTGTTCGTCCAGGAAAAAAAATAAAGAAACTAAAACTTGACACCAAACCAGACTTGGAAGATCAGAGCAAGCCATCTGATTCCACCACCAATCTATTCCTCTATATGTTCCACACACTTCAGCATTTAAAATATTTGCCTGCAAGCCTGGTTGAAATCAATCGTCATAATTTAGCCCACCGCTCAGCCAGAAGCCTCGGATTTACCACTCGGCCGCGGAGGGAAAGATAACCATTCGAGAATTCCCACAAAGTTCTCCAAGATCAACACGTTTCCCACTTCAGAGGCGAAGCATTTAGCACATGTTCTTGAGCCTCTGCGTTTGCGGTGGTGGACGGGGAGATCCCAACATTCCTGTGTTGATTTGGTTCTGGCACATTAATAAGATCCTCAGAATCCTTGATGCACAATTAGTGGCCGTCCGAGAAAACCTCAGGCCAGCAAACTCACTTCAGGGCCTTCCAAAAGGGACAAAGTGACAAATCCCACACTAATTCACTTCTACACAACCATTTCTAACCCCTCTTAAGGCCTTAGAATCAAACAGGCTGCTTCTGTTACTCTGCCGTAAAGACGGACAATATGCAAATGACCTCTGCCCTGATTGGCTGCCCTGTATTGGCGGTCCAGGCTTAAACAGTCCATATAACTTCACTGTTATTGCTGTAGGCTGAGCAAACCTGCTGATGTAAATGTGCCGGTTTTTGTGACGTCACAAAAACAAATTTCAAAACAGGCTGTTTTACTTCCACGTATGGACTTGGGAGTGGGTTTTAAAACTTTACATACTAACATGAACTTTCATTTAAAAAGAGGAGGTGACATTTCCTCATATAGGTGAAATTTGCTTCTTTAGTTTTAGCGCTGGAGCTGCAAGGCTAATGTCGCTAACAAGCAATAGCACCTTATACCCCACCAATTAGCATGGTGCTGCTAACAGCCGAGTTCAGTAAACCCCTATAAACTCGCTTATGTGGTTTCGCAAGTACTTAAAGAACACTGACCGCCTGCCCATTACTTTTCTAACAGGCGATAGAGAAGTGTGCAAAAGTTTGAGCGCCCCCAGTCAAACAACATCTTTTTGTTAAGTGTAGTCCACGTCCTCCCCACACACACACACTTTAATACACATTTACCGTTTATCATCATGAATGTAGCATCTTGAGGAAAAATCTCATTATGCCCTAAGTGTGTTCTCTGTAGAACGGAGGTTCTCACTTACACAAAATAAACGAAACGACTCGGGCGTTACTAGCCCTGTTTAAATGGGTTCCGTGCAGTGAAATATTGAACAATAATGATCGTATTTTTACAGGCCTGTTCCAATGTATCAAACCTAAAAAAAAAAAAACTGCAATATGTCATCTAACGTTACATTTCTGAAATGTCACGATGTTATTTTTGACCCAGTGTCACCGCATGACATGCTATTACCTATAAAAACATCTAGAAGCGGCTAAAACGGTCCGTACATTCGCCCGTATGGAGAACAGCACACCGCGATTACAGACGTTAAAGTGGAAAACATGCCTACACTTTGAGGGAAGGGGTAAATGTATGGGTTTTTTTTCGCTGTTCCTTCCAGCTACGCATCGCGCCGAGACCGCGGGAGCTCCTGGTACACCACCAGCTGCTTGCGTTTGTGTATCCACAGATCCTTCCACGTTCCTCAGAGCACAGATGTGGGGCTGCGCTCCTTCAGAGAGCCAGCAGGCCCGGCTCGCGCAGGAATCCTGCTCTGTATTTAAGGCTAAGAGAAATAAACACTCGGCCCGGCTCGCCAAAACCGCAGCGAGACGAGCGCGGCCCCTGCCAGCGAGGGGGCTGCTGGAAAAAAAAACGCCACCACGCGACCTCAGCTGTGCGCCGGGCAGGGAGGCAGGCTGGAGTCAAGGCGAGGCCGGTGCTTCAGAAAACTCCGGCCTGCCACCGTTTCCTTCCTCCTCTTTCCACACGGCTCTTCTCCAGTCTCGTCCCCAGCGCCACCACACCGGCCCCATTGTTCCCTCCAGCGCTCTGCCATTCATGGGAAACGATAAAACGCCGCACGTTCTTCCTCTAGTCGGGACTTCCTCACTCAAGAGCCACATGAAACTCATCAAGAGGCCCCAGTAAATACCGGCCATGCTGTGGATCCATTAGCGGCACCAGGAGAGCATTCAAGGCCACATGGCTTCACTACTGGTTAGAAGCATGTAAGCATTCAGGTGGCGTCCTCTCTGTAAAACCAGCTAAAGAAACTCGCCACAATGTTCACAGTGGAGGTGAAGGGAACCAGAACATCGGACTCTAAAAGCTCCTCACAGAAAGTTATTCCATTAAATGGTTACGGTTGTGCCGCCTGAGATGATGTTCTATCAGAGTTCAGAGAAGCTTTAGGTCCTAAAATAAATCCAACTGATGTAAGGCATTGTGAGGCCAAATGGTCCCCAAAGAAAACTCCTTTAGATCAGTTCAGATTCACTAATTTACATCATCAACATCCATATAAACACGTGACGTCTGGTTCCATTCACCAACACTGGAGAGAAATCAGAGTCTCTATAATGAACTGTTTCACATCAAACACTCGCTGAACTAACAATTTAACTAAGTGGGAAATGTGCACATTTGGCAATTTACATGTTACATTATTTGAGCATTGTAAGTCATTTTTTGCCATTACCAATAAAACAGCAGGTCATCAGTACCAGATGATTTAATAGTCAACTGTTATACTGACTTGCTCCCAAATGAACAAAAAACACACAGAGGTCTGAAGAGTTACGGCGCATTTGGATGAGGCCGACCGCAGGAGAGCTGCGTTCACAGCTTCAGAAATACAAATTCATATTCTTCCATTTCCATAATCCATTTCTCCCCTATATATAAATATTTGTTGGTGCAGTGAGGGGGAGGGGGGGGGTGAGACATGACGGCGGTGGTCTCGCGGGAGATGGGGGGAGCATGATGGAGGGGTGAAGAGAGATCAGTCTGCCTGCTGTCACTCCGGCAGCTCCGGCAGCCCCGGCAGCCTTCAGAGTGATGGAGAGCTTTTCAAACAGGCCGTGATGGATGCCTCCTGAGATCCGGAGCGGAGAGGTAGCAGGACCTTGTGAAAAGGAGGCCCAATCTGTCCCTGGTGACCGCGCAGGACGAACGGGCGCGCGAAGGCCAAAAGGACCATTAAAGACCCCATGCAATCACGGTGCGGGGCACAAAGGAGACGGAGGGGGTGGAAATGGGGAGGGATGACAGCGTTCTGACACAAAAATCCTAGGATCTCCACTTATTTACCTTATTTACGTTTTTATTTACTGACTTTTTATTTTTTAAAGTATTAGCTGCTACTGTGAGAACATTTCTAGATTTCAGATATACAACCGCGCACCCCCCCCACCCCAATTATTCTATTTTCCTTTTTTAATCAACTTATGTGAATAAATGTCACGAGATTGTTTTGGGAGAAACAAGAAGTGACACTGATCCATTTGTCACAAAATCTGGAAAAAATATAAGGCACATTTGATACATTTAATTATTTTCTTGAAAATGAATAACATTAACTGTTTATATTTAAAACAATATTGTGAAATTCTTTCCCCTTGTTTTGAATAATCACAGCCCAGGCTAGTCCTACAATAAATAATAATAATAATAATAATAAACTTCTACTGAACATTATGACAATTAAGGAGGTTTGATGATCAGATTTGGATCTGTCTGTAAGATTGCAGGAACGCAGATAATTGTGTTTCACTGATTTTAGTCCCAGTTTTCTGCACGTCAAAAAAAAAAAATCGGATATCGTCATTGGCCCACAACAATCAGGTCCTGATTATAATACAAAATTACTGAAATCAGTGGAGTTCACTTTCACAGCCCTGAACCTGAACATGCGTAATCTCACCATCTCAGCCGGGCCGCTCGGAGGAACCTGCGGGAAACGCTAATGCTGGGACGGGAACTTCTCGAAGCTCTACAGAGATCCAGCGGCAGATATGTTTGATGTTTGAGCAATCCATTTCCCACAATTCCTGTTTCCTCGTGGCTGTAAGTGAGGCTGAGTGAAGCCAGCGCGTCTCGCTGACTCTCCAGGAGTGTGGGGGGGGGGCAAATACTAGCGGGGGTGGTGGAGTGGCTCTCTCCGTTAAGAAAGGAACGCCGGCCTGCAGAACAAATCATCCCTCAAACAGGCTTAAGCCAGCTTACCCGCCTCGACACGTCCCAACAATCGGCACTGACGCGCCGCCGCGTTTCCGGGTAGATTCTGACCTCCTGAAAACGTCACGCTCGTTCTCTGGGCGCGTGCCAAGAGCCCTGCGACACAAACAGAGCACTTTCCCACTGTCTATACGGCACACAGGTAAAAGGAAAGGAAAGTGAATTAAAGTGGCCCCATATTCACGAGTGAACAAACCACAGCACACAGTGTGAACAGAGTGAAATTCTTTCTCTGCATCCAACCCATTTAACCCATTCAGCAAGTGAAGCAGGGGGCTGCCACCAACTAGGTGCAGTGTGTGGAGCAGTGTGTGGAGACGGTATCTTTCTCAAGGGAATCTTTGAGGTGCCACTTGCAGTTGGGATTTGAACCCACAACCTTCTGATTGCAGGGGCAACTCCCTAACCACTAGGCCACCAGCTGCACCGGCAGACAATAAAAACAGCACCAACTATCACACATCCTACACCACACAAGTTTTACTGGACTGGCAATTTACACCGTAGAAGAATTACCTTTTATGTTTTACCATGTTTGTCTATAATGTGTGTACTATGTCTGCTTTTAAGATATTTATTTTTTACTCTTAGCTAATCTCACTTAATCCTATGCCTTTAGTCTAAATTTGCTTTTGCGTATATTGCTGGAAACTGTGAATTTCCCTCTGGAATGAATTTATCTATCTATCTTTCCTTGGAATCACATTTTCATATTTGCCCATGTCTGATATTTGATGATATATATATATATATAATTTTTTTTTTTTTACCTCATGTCACCTCAGTCACAAGCTTAGGAATGTATTTTCCTAATCAGTATGGGTGTAGTCCTAATTTCTGCATTTTATAAAAGTTTTTATAAATAAGGGTTTGTGAAATAGGTGTTTCTAAAGAGTTTACACTCTTAAAAAAAGGTAATAAGTAAAAAATAATAATAATAATAAGAAGAAGAAAAGCAGAGAAGTGTCAGCCACCATGGGTTTGTGAGGCCACAATGGTCAACAAAGTGAACCCAAGCCCTCTGACAAAACAGCAACCCCTCCACACCCCATGACACCAGTCACCGAAATACACCCCTGATACAAATCCCACATCCATGCATCCAAAATCCATTAAGACATCAATGAGCTCGGCCGAAAGGAAAATTGTGTAGCCGATACTGACACTAAATTCAAGCCAATACAATTTACTATAGTATCTTTTTATATCTTTTTATTAGGGATGCACCGAATACCTAAGATTTTCGGCCAAAAATGGCAAAAGATGCATTTTCAGTTTCGGTGTGAAATTTTTGATCATGCGACTCGAGTCGGCATGTCTGCCATGTGGGCGCATTTCGATACCTCTAAGAAAGACACGTGGAAAGCCGTTTGTAAAGCGCACAATGCCGAATTTATCATATAAAATCAAAACATCCCGATGGCCATGCAGAGTATGAAGCACAGAAGAGGCGAGACCCTTCCAGCACACCCTCCGTCTGTGTTTCTGAAAAGGCAAGAAAGTTTTCCAGTGATTACAGTTAATATATGGGCTGTGCCAGTCTTTGTTTTAATACACTATTTTGTTTTAGGCCTACAGAGAATGTTGTTTTATCTTTCAGCAGTTTTTAAAGCACTTGTTCTGAATGCACTTTGTTCATGCACTTCCTTCAGAATATTAAAAATATGAGTGATCGTCTGATCAATCATCAGAGATTTCAAAGAAATCATGGGCTTACAAAACATTAACGTACTACAAGAGACTAAACTCAAACATATTACAACGCCACCTAGTGAAGGACTGAACGTTTTATGAGAGATGTTTAATTGCATTTTGTCTTTAATATGAACTCCATCCAACTGCGATGGAGTCCTGTGTCTGTTACTGATGGTCACAAAAACCAGCAAATTCACTTTTTCCCTACACACAGTATCCCAGACAGCAAGTTGTGGTAGTGTGGTCACAAATTGATCGCTCTGATTTGTTGGGTGTCCATGTGCTCACTTAAAGACCTCCCATGCTTAAAGGCCAGCACTTCAGCCCCATTCAATCCCCACTTTAATCGATCCTTTATTAAATTCAATCAGGAGCCGCTGATGGAACTGAACAGGCCTTTTCCACCAAGAGAACCAGGAATCATCTTCTGATCAGGTTCTAAAATGTAAATTTTTGCTGCTTTGTTTTTTATGGGTCTGTTTTTGTTTGCACTCTGTGTTATTTGGGCATTTTATAGGCAGTAACACACTTACTGCTGATACAGATTTAAACACTTTGCCAAGGTGAGTAGAGACTATTGCACTGTTTTTGACAGATAAGCATTATATCAGCCATATTATCAGCAACTGTGCGCTTATCTAGTGTCATGTCAGAAAAGCAATGACCATAAAAGAGCTGCGCTGGTTTGTTTACGGTTTTGTTTTTACTTTATCTTGTGTGATTCACTCAAGATACTTTAGACCCTTCCTAAATAATCTGGATAGTTTCGTAAAACTGTGAGACCCCCACCCCCCCCAAAAGTAAAGTTGCATCAATACTTTCGCCATCACAATCCACAGCACGGCTTAAAAGACACCAATGCTGGAATCGCAGAAGGTCGCAATATGCAAATGAGCCCTCTAACCAGTAATGGCCAATCATGGCTCCGGATGAGTTTTGGTGGCTGCTCAGACGCATCAAGGGACGTAATCCAATGAAAGTGAATTATTTTAGTTTTTAAACCATGTCATTATTGATTCACTGATGTGTGTCTAAATGCGGCCAGGCCTCGGGTGCCTGAACTATTTAAGGTGGAGCAAAAAATTCAAATATGAAGCCGGTTTCTAACTGCACCAAAGACAGAACAGTTCTTCCGCACTACAGCTACACAATAAGGACAAAATAGTTGCGACTATACAGAGACATACCGTGAATGAAAAATCTTTCAATACATTACGGGTCCCATACAACTTTTCTCTAATTAATATAGCTTGATAAACATAGGTTGGAAACGGGTCACATAAGAATGAATTATGAATATTTGTGATATACAAACCTACACAAACTACAGAATTAATAATACGGGAAATACAGGCCTTTAAAGAACACTTTGGCCAATCAAAGTCTTTAATGCTTAAAGACTGGCCAAAAAAAGACTTTTTGATTATCAAAACACCTAGTAACTCAAAGTTATCCTACAGCAATATTATGATTAACTGAAGACAAAAAATTGTTCAGCACCATTAAAGGTGGAAGGAAAATCCAAGTATGAAGCCTCCCGAGTCCCCAGAATGTAACTGCAGCACCCCTGCAAGATTTAACAGTTGGTTTTGGCCAAAACATCAACAGTGGATTTAAATCAGACGCTGGCGAATAGCAAGGCAACTTAAGCACAGTAGTATTTCGTCCATAGAGCGAAGATCTACTACAAAGCGTATTCGACTAGTCCTGCTCAAAAGGCCATTAAGTCCACAAACAAAACACAACCCAAGCCAACACAAACTGAGCCAAGCACTGTAGAGCCAAACACACGGCAGACAACCAAGACAACCGGCGTTATATATCTTACACATCCACCTAAAAGCGTAGACTTACTCTTGCATTAAAGTTAGAAGCCATTTGTATACTGTTTGTATACCAATAAATATTTAAAAAGCTCAGATAACAAGAGGGGCATATACTGTAAGCCCCACTTGGCAAAGTAAAGGTGTCTGGCACATCAAGGCACCGAAGTTTCACACTCTGCTTGCTAAGATGCCGGACACGACAGGTTAAAAAAAAAATTTTTTTTAAGTTAGAAGCCCCCCCCCCACACCAAACACACACACACCCTTATCAGCCGGTGCTTGGCCAATTGCCGTCCCACTGAAGCCAAAGACCCCCAACCCCCCACTATCTACACCCCTGTGGATTACAAACGAATGTGCTGATTAAACCAAAGGTCCCCAATCCAGATCCCAGACAGTCCACCTATTTGTTCAATCCCTTCCGCAAACACACCTCATTCAGGTAATCAAGGCCTTCCGAGGCCCATCTGCATGCTACAGATGCTTTAGAAATTTGGATTTAATACAAAAACATGTTCTGGCCAAGGGTCATTGGGTACTAAATTGGTCAACACTGGATGTTTTAAGACCATCCAGAGCAAAGATATTAAAACCTGGACCTTAAATCCAGCGAATGTCAAAGATTACATCCCACCAGCGCTAGTTAATCGGGCGGCCAGCATGAACCCTCAGGTCTGGAGAGGCACGCGGCGTCCAGACCAGAGTCTCTCTGGCCTACAGTGGTCTGGAAGGTGTGGGAGTAATAGTAGTTTAAAGTTTGATGCCATATGAAAAACAACAATTATGTCATGGAAAACATTATAATAAACAATACAAACCATTTGAAAACGAGGCTTAAAAAAACAAACAATTAGCAAATAAATAATTACTCTAAATAAGACTCTTTAAATCAATATTTGATAAAAAAAAAAATCCAAAACTATATGTGGTGTTACCTCATTAAAGACACCTTCCAGACAGTTTTGGCATTAAAATAACTGCCTTGTGTTACTCAGAGCAGAACAACAAAGTTACAAATGTTTCACTGACAAGCCCAGAGTACAAAACTGACATGACGGGGTCCTTCACCTTTTAATAAAAAACCATGCGTAAGCCTAGAATGACCAACAGAGCATCTTGTACAGATTATTTGATTGTGTTTAGTTTGAAAAGAAAACCAATGACTCTTATTAGCAGCAGAGTTAATTTGATGCAATTTATTAGTGCTGGGTGGCCACTTTGTCACTTTAACCACAGCACAAAATTCTCTCTGTATTCAACCCATTTAACCAAGTAAAGGAACATAGAACACAGGGAGTAGTGTGTGGGGACGGTACCTTGCTCAAGGGTACCTCAGTGGTGCCACTAACAGCCCTGGGATTCAAACTGATGACCTTCTGATCTCAGGGCCAACTTCCTAACCACTACGCCACCAGCTGCCCCATTCATACCAGTTCATACCATATTCAGTTTGCCATTTATTACAGTTATAGGACACCAGGGACTGGAAACAGGGACTGGAAAGTGTGTGAGAAAGCAGAAGTAGTAAACCTACAGTGAGTGGATCCGCTCCAGTGCTGGGATCGAATGGAGGCACTGAATCCTCGAGGTCCTCCAGCCACTAGGCCCTTGTCAGGAACCAGACAGGCCCGGCTCTGCTGGTAGTAATCCATGGTTAAAAAGTGGCTGGGGCTGGCTGTGAGCCCCACCACGTCCACACTTTCATACATGGTGCAAAAAGTTGGAAGAAAAAACAACAAAAATCCCAAAAACGTGTGTCCTATAGCTCCAACACCAGACTCCAGGTCATCCAGAATAACAGTAAAGTCTCAGCAGGTCTGGAAATCTCGGATAAACATGATTTTGCTGCAGATTTCACTAAGAAAAATAACAAAAAGGCCTTAGAAAGGGACGAACTGAGTATTAATGAGTGTGTTTAGAGTCGATGTAGTTTGAAACCCTACTACAGTCCCAAAGGGATCTCTCACTCTCTCTCTCACACATACACACACACACACACACACACCACTCACTCTCTCTCACACACACACACAGCGCAACAACTTGGCTCGTCGTCTCTCCATAATCAAAATTTCGCGCATTAAAGGTGTAAAAATATAGGGGCTTTGGTTCAAAATGTAAATAAACAACCCGCTGCTGAAACTAAATACAGAAAAAACGTAAACAAAGTGCCAGGAGTCCAGAAAACTGGGGTGCTTTGGAAGAAACAGCTGTGAAAAACGCGTCCTCGCGGCTCCCAGGTTCCGTTAAACAGTCGGTGAGGTTTCCGACGTGAAATCCGTCCACGTTTTCGGTGTTAAATTCATTTTTTACACATCCAGACTCGGTTTCAGAGGCAGCGAGGCCAAGGATAATGTTACCCCGGAGATAATCCCCCGCGCCCGGCTGCGCTGCCCCGCCACTCCGCCTCGTTCTCTCCACGGAAAACAGCACAAAACACCCAGCACCCCGGCACGGAACTTTCTCTCTCCTCCCGTGGGTTTAGCTCCTATCACGGGACGGGTTTGGGTGAGTTAAAGCCCGGTTCCTCCGTGTTCTCTCTCTTTCTCTCTTTCTCTCTCTCCAGCCCGAGATCCAGCGCGCCGCACTGACGAGAAGCAGCAGCTGCGAGCAAGGCCCCGCCTCCTTCACACAAAGACACGCCCACTTCACAGACAGGTCCGCCTTCTGCACAGCAAGTCCCGCCCACCTCGCCTTCCCACTTCTCTCATTGGCTCCTGACTTA
Source organism: Brachyalestes nurse (assembly GCA_037974405.1). Lineage (NCBI taxonomy): Eukaryota > Metazoa > Chordata > Actinopteri > Characiformes > Alestidae > Brachyalestes > Brachyalestes nurse. The sequence goes on along the minus strand of JBBPCY010071776.1, from coordinate 828 downwards.
TTTCTATAGTTTAATTTTACACACACACACACACACACACACACACACACACACACACACATATATATATATACATACATATGTACACAAACACACAGTGCCCAGGCAGCAGCGTGTGAAGACGGTACCTTGCTCAAGTAGTGCTAGGATTCGAACCCATAAACTTCTAATCGCAGGAGCTCAGAAGTTTAGGCCACCAGAACCACTAAGCCACCAGCTGCCCAGTGTATATATGAACAACTAATGTTTATATAACTTCACATGTAGAGAAAATAAAGCCATAATTGATTACACAAAACATAGACTCACGTAAACAGTACAAAAAAAGTAATATGAAATGTAATTTGATTGATGCTTTATTCAGTCACATCGTAAAGGATAAACAAACACAAATATCAGCCACATATATGCAGTAACGGATCATGCAGAGACTCCATTCACAGAAACATCAAACAACAAATGTGAAATTAAATTAAAAAGCACAGATAAAATACGAGAATTAAAAAAATGATTTCTTTCATGGTACTACACAGAACCCTTTTGCTAAAAGTATTACAAAGTAGGGCAAAATGTTCTATATAGCATGAAAAGAGTTCTGCTGTTGTTATACAGCATAGAACCATTTCTTGGTACTACACAGAACAAAGGATACATACAGTGCATCCGGAAAGTATTCACAGCGCATTACTTTTTCCACATTTTGCTATGTTACAGCCTTATTCCAAAATGGATTAAATTAATTTTTTCCTCTGAATTCTACACACAACACCCCATAATGACAACGTGAAAAAAGTTTACTTGAGGTTTTTGCAAATTTATTAAAAATAA
>JBBPCY010071775.1:0-11599 GCA_037974405.1 Brachyalestes nurse | reverse complement strand
TCCTGGACACACTCAGTTAGTCTAGACAACTTAGGTATTTCGTCTGGTTTAGTTGAGATATATAGTTGGGTATCGTCTCCTACTATCAACACTTTATCAGAGTTAACCAATAGGTCTGATAGGAGATCGGCATGAGGCCCCAGGGTCTGTACACGGTAGCCATTGTAAAATATAGCAAGGGTTTATGTATTTCTCTGAGTGCAACATTAATGATAAGCACTGGAATCTAAGGTATGACTTTCCCCCAGTCAGATGGTTCGAAGTGTCCTGGAGATGTTGTCTGAAAGGACCGCTGCTCCAGCTCTGCTAGGGTGCAGGTCATCAGTGTGGTAGAAAACCAAATAAAGCATCCAGAATTAGATGCTGAAATGTACAAGTACAACATTTCTAAGTCTGTTTAACCTGGTTCTGAGTGTAGGTCACTTCCCTGAAATCTGGAACCATGAACAAGTAAATTTAAGACTGCTGAAACCAACCCTGACGAGGTTCAGAGTCAAGTACATCCATGCCTGCCACCGAAAGAGGGACAGTGAGTGACCATATCACACATACGCACACACACACACACATACATGTGTGGGTTTTTTTTTACACTCACAATATGATATTTTGAAACAATATTACATTTTTATACTTTAATTAGTCATCCTAACAAAGCACCTTGAATTGAATTGAAGACAGAGTTAGCGACAGAGAGAGAGATGCAGAAAGAGAGAGAGAGGCAGAGAGAGAGGAGAGAGAGAGACAGAGGGAGAAGAGAGAGAGACAGGGGAAGAGAGAGAGAGAGAGAGAGAGAAAGGGCATGAGGCAGAAGTTTGAGATTTGCAACTGTTGCATTATCTTGAGAGGTTTACAACCACCACACTGATTTTTAGGAGGCTTATAACTGACATAAGGGGTTTATAACTGACGTAAGAAATTCATAACTGACCTCAAAACTTTATAATCGAGATAAAATCTTTATAACTAACGTAAGAGGTTTATATCTGATGTAAGAGGTTTTTAACTTACGCACTGACATAAGAGTCATATAAGTGACATAAATGGTTTATTACTGACTTAAGAGGTTTATAACTGGCGTAAGAGGTTTATAACTGGCGTAAGAGGTTTATAACTGTTGAATGTATGTAATAGTGCTGTCTGACTTACAGGCCTTCCTCCTTAATGATCTCTGCCAGGATAGCTGGAGTGGACCTGGCTTTCCGCAAGTCATCCACTGCAAGACAGGAGACAAAGAGGGGCACATACTAAACACCTGGAACACCATAAGAACTGACAAAGTTTTCATAAAAGTTAAAGTTTCCAGTCTCAGCTGTAAAAATCCCAACATGTTAGAGTGCTTCTGTACATTCTGTCCTTTTTACAGCTGCTCCTAATATATGGAGGAAATCTGAACTTTCCTACTAATGCAACTCTGTTCATTCATTCAGGATTAATATTATTCAGGATTCATACAGAATTAATATCTATCTATCTATCTATCTATCTATCTATCTATCCATCTGTAAGGGGTGGTAATCATCACAGAAATCAGATTGTACTGTTGTTGGGTCAGAGATTTTCTCAATATTCGTCTCCTTATGTCCTGAGATCTGCAGTTATGGTGGGTCTGCTGTGGAGAAGCTGTGTGGGTTGAATTTTGAGTTGAAAAGCTGAAATACTGCTGTACCTTGCAGCCGAAGCCTAGCCGTGTCCAGGGGAAAGAACACACTCATTGCTGTTACACTGCCCTGCACAAATACACACACACAAAAACCTTTAAATACACTCACACTGTGCAACACACAATGTTGCATATGTCATAATCAGGGCTGGACTGGCACAAAAAATCAACCCGGGCATTTTGAGCCGAGACCGGCCCACCAGCTTGTCGTTTCCGTTGGGTGGGTGAGGGGGGGTCCAAATACCTGACCGACCCAAATACCTGACCGGCCCAATTTTACCATCACGTTCACGTGATGAAGGGAACTCGCACCGGCCCAAATTTTCCATCGGCCCACTGGGCACTACATGGTAGTTTGCATTTTTATGTAAGCTACGTTAGGGGGCTTTCAACATCTGGCCAGAGATGACAGATGTTAAAATTTCTGATATAACACAAGGCTGCCATATGCAAATGAGCCTTCATGTCATCTAATTTTATCCAAACTTTAATCATTAAAGTCCCAGAATGGCCAGGGTGTTTTAAAGGGCCCATATTCTACATTTACCTTTTATTTAATTTTTCCCTGATGGATGATCAGACAGTCAAACACAGACAGTCATTGTTACTGTGCCTTTAGGACTCAAGAGTTGTAAATAATCTCTTTTCTGATATGTGCTGTATAAGCTCCTTCAAAAGTAAGCCTGAGGCTGAAACCCTCTTTAGAACTTTAGCATAAATGGGCGGGGCTAAACGGGTGTAGGAAGAATACAGAGATATAGGAAAACATGTGCGTTTTGTGACATCACACAAACTGATATAGAATGGGCTGTTTTGCAGCTTACCCCAATACGTAACAACAAAATCGAATTCTGATATTCTGTCCATAACGAGGAGATCTAGTAGGTATGTACAGGCAGACTGACGGACAGCTAGACAGATTGTGAAGTAAATAGACAGACAGAGTGGTAGAAAAACAGACAGACAGAGAGAGGTAGACAGTCAGAAAGAGAATTAGACAGACAGAGAGGTAAACACGTACTGTTTTCTTGCACACACATTTAAACACCCAGCCTAGTCCTTCATCGTCACAGTGTGTGTATGTGGGTCGGTGGTTTACCATTGCTCCAGCCACTGCGTGAACGAGACTTTCGTAAGAAAAAACATCTGCGAGCTGAAACCAGTGCGTGTCCATGTGGAGCTGGTTGTAGATCTGTCTCTGAGGAGAAGTGGGCGTAGAGCTGGTTCTGAGGAAAAGTTGCTGTGGGGCTGTTTGTTTAACTGAACTTTAAACTAGGATCTGGCGGAACCGGAATCTTCTCTTCTCTTTCCAGCCGGCGGCTTCTAAGCAACGGACCGCCTGGAACCCGAAGCCCGTCTCCAGCACGCGACACTGATTGGTCAGAAGAGATGGAAATAATTAGCTGATTGGTCAGAGCTTACGCCCGTTATCTGAGGGAGCGCTTCAATCACACAGAGTGAGCATGAAGTGAGTACTGCTCACTATACTCACGCGCACACACACACTTACAAACGCACACGGGGCGTCCTCTAGTGGCAGCTCGCCTCTGTTGCAGTTCTCCCCAACTGACGGATGGAAGACGTCCACAATACTGAGACTGTATCACTGCAGGAAGAGCTCTGTTTATACACACTTTTACTGCCATATCTTGCGTCTAGTTTTGAAATCCTGTCAGACACACCTGGCCCTGGATATTGTTCAGTATTTAGGGGAGGTATTTAGCAGAAGGTGGGCTCTGACTGGTTGATCTGTGGATTTTAGTAATGGGAAGTTCGGCTCTTTTCAGAGAGCCGGTGGCTCTTGTGGCAAGGCTCCCAAAGAAGAGCCTGTTTTTTCGCCTCCCAAATGGCTTTATTAGTGTGCTTGCAGAGTTTTATTATCTTAATTTTATTCCGTTCACCCGTTTTTTGGCCCGCTACTACTCCCAGGGCTTTCGAGATAGAGACACCATTCCAACTCTGACCTGTCGGGACTGATCTGGAATAGCATGCTTGTTCATAGCATTTTGCTACGCCTTGTCGTTCGTTATTACCATTTTCCCGACGAAAAAATGTGGCAAAAGTATTGCTGCCCTGAAATCCTCAACTTTCAGATAGTCCTGCTTGGACATGCTTTATCCAAAACCCACCAAACTTTATGTGATACCTCAGGCCAATTGCTCCGACACACAAACGCGGTTGTTGACAACCTGCACTCGTCTTTTCCTTGTCTTTCGCTTATCCCCTTTTCCCCCATTCACTTCCATTCATTTTTAACCCCATTTAAATTAATGCAGTTTCAGAAGATGAAACTTTCAGGCTTCATACAGTGACCAAACCTTATGAAACTTCATGTGAGACCTCAGGCCACGCCCCCAAACACTCACCTATTTAAACTGAACAAAAAAGTATTTGGGGCACACACACTCTCACACCCACACTAATGCTATGTTAATGCTATGCTAGTGCTATGCTAATACTATGGTAATGCTATGCTAATGCCGATGCTAATGCTAACGTTAATGCTAATGCGAATGCTAATGATATGTTCTGCATTTGAGCAAGCACACTTTGCACTAAAATTTACAGAAATATTTGTGTAAATTATTCACAAACAAGAATGTTTGTAAATAAGACACAAACATTAATAAGACACATTTGAGTATTTTGCATGCTACACTTTTAACCTCACAGCAGTAAATGCAGTAAGAAACTGTTTTTCCTATAGTTGTGTGAAAAACCTTAATAAACCACTTGAAAATGTACTCTAGTACAGTAATAAGGTGTAAAGAGGTACACGTGTCTGTGGTTATGTGTGGTGTGATGCAGGTGGATGTTTGCTGAAATTCTTTTGTAGTTATCAGGAACAAATTCCTCAATGGAATTCTGCAAAAAAAATCCAGGTCAGATAAACATACTTCTTTCCTGTATCAGCTACAGGAAGGTAAACGTCTGAGTAGATGTTTTACATTGTTTCTTCCGGTTTGACCCAGAACCTGTTCAGTGTCACACACCGTAGGAAAGTCTATATGAGCAAAGGGGTGCATTTTATTTATGTTTTATTTATATTTAGGCCCAAAGCTCTGGAACAGCCTTCCAGAGCATGTTAGATCAGCAACAGACTATGATGATTTTAAGAAATCTCTTAAAACATATCTTTTTACTCTGGCTTTTAACTATTTTAACTATTTTTTGCTGCATTCTGTCTAAATTTTATATATGCTATAGTGTATATGCTATATGCTATAGCTATATATTAAAGTGCTATAGAAATAAAGTTTACCTACTTACTTACTATGTTTATTTCACTTTCTTTACCCAAAATAGTCATTGGAGAAACGTTTGAAAACAGGAACAAACTCAACTCAAGTGGTAAAACATTTTTACTGTTTTTTCATCAATCACAACCAGTTAATATTAGCATTGTATCATTATTATTATCATAACTATTTGGCAATTCAAGTGTATTTATCTAGTCCATTATCATACACAAATGTCAGTCAGTGTGGTTTACAGAAATCAAATAAAAATATTAAGCATAAAAACAGTAACGTACACAGACAATCAATGAAGGAAGAGATTAATAGTGTGATGGAAATATTATTTATTTTGGTATTATTCTCATTATTTTCATTATTATTGTTATTGTTATCACATCCTCTGTGTACTCTAAAGCGCTGAGCCCACAGACACCAAAACTAACATACTGACCATAAATGACAGTATAGTTTATTCTGGTAGGTGTGTTCTCTGTACTGTGTGTGTGTGTGTGTGTGCACAGAAATACTGCAACTTTGATGTTTCCGGTTAGACCACATGCCTCTCCAGTTTGTTCTCTGACCTACAAAGAACCACCTGTTCTGCCTGCCTACAGTTTTTCACCCCAACCAAGAACTACACTAAAAACACAACTAAACTAAAACTAAACCAAACATTTAAAGCTAAACTAAATAACTAAAGCTCAAAGTACACACACGGCAAAAATGCAAAAATGAAGAGACAAGAGATTTATACATATTTATACATTCTCTCTTACAATTTGCAAATGTGAGTTCACTGAACTTCAGATAAAAAAAGAAGCACAAGTTAAATTGTTGTTAGAAATTCAGTGAACTCACATTTTTAAGTCGCCCAGGATCACCTTTAAAAGTGTAGTAAAATTGTAAACTGTAAATTGTAGCAAAAATATCACAGAGTCAGAGCAAAACAAAGTGAAACATACTGAAAAGAACAGAAGCCCGAAACAGCAGGCCTAGTTTTCTGGATGCTGATTACAAGATCAAAACTCATCCAAACTGCAGAATAAATCCTCACATTGTCCAGGCTTAAACAGGCATTGAAAACTACAACTACAGTCTAATATTATGTGTGGTGTAAAGTATCACTCAGTAGAGTAGCACCACATCCCTCACACAATTCACAATTTCCCTGACTGCTAGCCTAGCCACTGAGCTAAAGGCTTATAATTACACCTAATCCTGAGTGCAAGTCTAACCACTAAGCCACAAACTGATACATAAAACTGATTCCGGACTGCCAGGCCAGCCACTGACCAGTCCTGATTGCCAGACTAGTCATTGAGTGATATACTAATTAATACAATAGCACTAGTGTTAACTCTTTAAATCATAAAGAAAACAGTGATTTTATATTTGCTGACAAGTAAAGGTTTCTAAGTCAAGTTTTTTGTTTCAGTCAGAGAAAGAGCAAAAGTATGCATATAAGCAGCAAAATTGTTAGCTGTAGCATTTAGCTTTCTGTTATCATTTGATTAGTTATTTCTGTGAGTTGAGTCCATCCTCTCCACTGTATGATGTTCAGCTGACCATAAGCTGTAACGTGAGCCACCTGCCTTCTTTCTGTTTTCCCCAGCTGTGTGCAGCCGATATTAACTGTGTACAGGGCTGCTCACCGAATGCCTGAAAGGAGGTTTGTGTAAAGTCCTGAATCATGTAGACAGAAGGAATATTTCTCACCATAGTCATCATGGGAACAGTAAACATTTGCGTTCAGTGAAAGATTTAAAGTTTGGATTTTTTTTACTGAACTTCACTTACAGTCTGCCGATCAGGATTACATGAAAAAGTTGTTAGATTGATCAATCAGCCAAGATTAGTTTGGAGACCAGATTTTGCTTCTTTAGTTAACTGCTCCTTGAATCATTTTTCCTCTGTCCCCATGTGTTGGAGCAAAACTGTGGGAGTCCTTGAGGTTCAGTTTGAGAACCAGTGCATTTGCATCACTGCATTTTGGCACAGTACAGTTTATAGGAATGTGGGTGCAGAAGTCAGAGGAAGCTCCACCCATAGAGAAAGGCTGAAGCTCTGCTGGCTCAATAAAACTCATAGGTTTTATATGTCCTTAGTCTCCATTTGGAAAATACTGAGAATAAATTATAAATGTAGAGCTCAGAGATGGGTTATTTTCTTTTATTATGTAAATATTCTGTTAACATATACATTTAGCAGCTAAAGTGGCCCTTATAGTCATGCTTGAACACACCACAGCACATGAACAACATGAAATTCTTTCCTCTGCATTTATCCATTCACCAAGTGAAGCAGTGGGCAGTCACCAATGCAGCATCTGGGTAGCAGTGTGTGGGGTTATATCTTGCTCAAAGGTAGCTCAGCGGTGCCACTGGCAGTCCTGGGATTTAATCCATGACCTTCTGATCACTGGGGCAATCCCTCAATGAAGATGCTAAAGACGGAACCCAGGACAGCAACCATGCAAAGCATGCACTCTACCCCTGAACTGCATCCCCAGGACAAAGTCCACCTTTGGTTGGGTTTGAACTCAAAACTCTTAGTCACCAGCCCAATGCCCTAATTACTCTATTACAGGGAGGACAGCTTGAGGCAGAGCAGGGACTGCTAATGTGGTCAACCTTATTTTAGAACATTAGCTAGATTATACACATTCAGCAGTTCGCAATCAAGTTCTCAATACAGGAAATTGAGAGTCTGAGAAAACAGGCAGTTGGTAATCTCCCAGTATTATTGAAATTTTGCAGGCCAACAGGCAACTGATTTTAGTTAAAATGCTGTGTTTGTCTCATTAAAGAGCAAACAATGCTATTTATATTTTACCTGTGGCTAATAAAAAGTGCTAACAATGAGACAGGAATATATATTTAATGACCACTGGACATTTTAAGTGCTCATTTAGTCTAAACAGTGTGATGTCATGAAAATCTTCCATCATGCACTTTGGTTGTAAAGTAACTGAATCGGCCCCCCCAAAAAAAGATCAGTGCATATTTAAATAAAACCACTTCGGTCACAGATAAAAGAATAATGTTTTGTTGTCCTGAGCTCTTACACATGTTCTAAATAACGAAACTTAAAAAGTAAGAAAAGTGGCGTTAGAGGAGTCCAAAATGATGGACAGAGCTGTAGATGTCTATATACGAGTGATCCCCCCTGGAGCCCCCCTGCTCTGCACAATCCCTGATTTTGCAATTGAAGCTAGTTTAGTGGTGCTGAAGGAATGTGTCTTCACCAGGTTTACTTTGCGTTTATTTTGATTTTCTGCCAGACTCCTTGCGTCCTCTTCTTCCTCTCTCCACATCTGTCGCTTTTGCCTCTCCAGCTCTTCCTCGTCCTCATAATTTTCGGCCAGCTCTCGTTCTTTCCTCAGAATTTCTTCCTGTCTGTCTTCCAGGATCCTCTCCTGTTTCTCCCGTATCTTCCTCTCGTTGGGTGGATACAGAGCAGTGGTGTAGCAGCTTCTGCCATTGATGGCCACTAAAGTCTCAATCTTCTCCAGTAACTTGGTCACCTGCTCACGGTCCTTTGTGCTCTTATTGTTGAAGAACTGGAATCCGCCACTGCAGCCACGGATGAAGTCCCGAAGATCCTTATCAGAGCTGCCAATGACGTCGTTTGGCATCTTCCTCTCCAGCCGGTCGCCGTGTGTCAAGAGAACAATAGTGTACATCCAGATGCTTTTGCCAAACATGTTCTCGATCAGCTTGTGCATGTCCTTGTCCTCATTGGTGAGGTTCCCCACAGGCATCACCAGCAGAAACACATGGGGTCCTGGCTTATACAGTGTGATGGATTTCAGGATGTCTCGGATCACTTCCTTCTCCATACTCTTGGTCTTGTTGAGCCCAGGTGTATCAATCACAGCCACAGACTTCCCCTCTATGTTTCCTGACACCTTCTCGCAGAACTGTGTGACCCGGGCTAGTTGCATGTCCGTGTTGAAGGCGTGGAAGCCCAGAATGGTATTGCCGGTAGAGCTCTTTCCTCCTCCTCTACGACCCAGAAGCATGATACGGCACTCATCCATCTCGGCTGAAAAGATGCATTACAACAACAAAACAAAGGTTTTGGTCAGGGGTAATGTAAAAAGGACCACAGCATAAAACTTTTTCCACTTTTTTAATCTGAAAGAGTTAGTAGTTTCAAAACATATCATTTGCTAATAGTTTATAAAATCAATATATGGGAACTGTATGCAGTGAAAATTTACAATTCAATATGACTGTGTGATCATACCATAATGCTAATGTGGCTAACAATTGGGAAAAAAAACTTGACTGTTCACATTATTCTAGCACACTCTTGCATTGCGGTAACTGGCTTTTACAATACAATAATTGGCACTTACATTATGCTAAATGACCCTTATATTATGCTGACTGGTCCTTGCTAACTTTCCTCCATCACTGCAAACTACAGATAATTTAAGAAGACCTGTCTCATTATATAACATAATGGTTTTGAAAATGAAATACTGTCAGTGAACTTTTTTTCAGCCACAGTTTACCTTGTAAGGACGGCGATCTTGTTGAATCATTCAGTTCTTTTACATTCTCATAAAGCTCTTCATCGACTGTTGAGGAAAGAAACTTCAATCTTTTGCTGATTTTACATGAAACACTACATTAATATCAAAAAGGTGTGCAAGGAGTTCCTTTGTGGAAAAGCACAAAACGTTTTATATCTCCTTCACATCTCAAGGTTTTGGAATGCAGTCTGGAATGCGAACCACACACACACACACACACACACGCATACATTTAGTTTCAACTGACTGCTGTCAGGTCCATAATTCATAATTAATTTATTTTTAGTGTTCTCCAGTTGTGAGGACTCTTTTTGTGCTCTTTTTGTGTGCTCGACAAAACGTACCACCAGAAGGATGTACAAGAAGAATACAATGACAACAACAACAACAATGAATAAACAGAACAGCTTCATGTTTTCTCTGTAGGTTTGTAGGATTTAGACAGACAGTGAAAGCCTAACTCACAGCATACTGGAGTAGCTGGCAGAGAGTCGGTATCTTCCACCTGAAGCTTGACCCCATTCCACTCGCTATACTCGTCAGTCATTGCTCTTTTTCTAGAACATACTTTAACAGTTTTGTAGAGCAGGTTAGAACAGCCAGCCAGGGCTCACATGGATTAGAAATGCGGTTACATTTACACAACAGTGGCTCCACTGCTCACCCGACTGACATGAATGCAAACATGAAAGAAAATTTGTCTGTCTCACATTCAAAAATGTCTTTTCCTTCACCCTTCTTCCTTTAAAACTGGATTTAGCTTGAGGAGAATAACAGGCACTTGACTTACCATGTACAAACACCTCCGGTCCACACACATTAAACACTTGCCAGGAGCTTTAGGCTGTCATTTCTGCCTTAGCTGTGCCTGCAGTGCTCCTGCCTGGCCGAAAGGAAGCATTTTATCCTAAATCTGTCACCCAGCATTTGGCCGATAAGGAAGGTGTGTGTGTGTGTCAGGGGACAAACATCCGGATGAACATTTTCAAAGTGAACCACTTCACAAAAAAAGGGGGGTTATGAGAGTGGGCTGGATCTTGCAGCTGACACTCTGACAGGGAGTATGTGTGGTATGCGGAATTTTTAACAAAAAAAAATTGAAAATGACAATTGATAGATGCTCAGTATGCTGTGGCCAGTTAAAGGGTCGCCACAGGACAAGCAATACTACACATTAGAAATGTTCGTTTTAAAAAGTCAGCAAAGAATTTTACCCTGATTAGAATGGATTGTGCGTATTCCTTTGTCAACTGTGGGAGAAGGAAAAAGTTGAGTTCATGTCTAAAGGATGATACCAAACAAGTGACAATCTCGTGTTCGTGTGTTATCACGAATAACATCATGGCTGTGATTTGGTCACAGATGATCACAGACGCAGTGTGATAAAGCATGACCTTGAGCGTATCCTTTTTATCTCCATTTTTATCATCTTTACTGAATATCTAAATGCCAGCTGCCGCTGTTTCATGATGAATGATGAAGATTCAATGATGAGAATGCTGAGAATGACCCACCCCCAAACCCCTGGGGTCCTGTCCACTGATTGAGGGATTAAGGGGGGTAACTGATGATACAGAGAAACCTGTACCTGTGAACTACATGAATACATTTTTTTGGAAAAAAAAAAAAGTAAGTGAAAAGTTGAACTTTGGCTGAGGCCTGGCTGCAGCATCATGCCTACCGAGGAGAAAAACAAAACACATTAAAATGTATATTATAGTCATTTATGCAAAACAAAAATGAATAAATCCAGCTGACTTTTCCAGAACGCACAGATTGCCAGTCCGCCCCTGTTTGCAAGCACAACCAAATTATCACCAAGCATCATCAGTTTCTGTTTCATTATGCTGTGCAGTCTCACCCATGTGAGTATTTATTTCAATGTTGTGCTCTACAGTAAGACAGGATTATATCTATTAAGTTGAGTGGTAAAGAAAGATCAATTACATTAACAGCTCAAACATTAACTGACCGAACTCCAGAATTATTATGCTGTATCACATGTGGTATACTATACTGTATTTTTCCCCAGTAGTTTTTAGACTGAGTAATAAAAGTCTTATTATTGTTATGTACCGATACCAATTACAGATACTTTTATTGGTCTATTGGTCTAAGATTATGTTAGAAGTGTTTCTTTTGATAGATTAAATTGAC
>JBBPCY010071774.1:0-11601 GCA_037974405.1 Brachyalestes nurse | reverse complement strand
CATACCTGTGCGAGACACCCTGCTGGACGGACGCAACCCCCCCTTCATTCTGCTTCGCTTTTAGCTTTGCCCTGCTTTTTATTTATTTGCTTTTATTTCAGCACATTCATTATACATCATTGTACATGTTGGCAAGAATGATTTAAATAGAGAGCAGCTGGAATTACTAAAGGGGGACTTCAATGAACTCTTTAATGTACTAGATAACCTGGCGTCAGTGTCAGTATTTATTAGTGGCCTGTTACCAGGCAACTCTAGTAACAAGTTCTGACACTCTCTCAGCCTCAACACATGGCTGCACAAAACATGCAATCAAAGGGGTTTGAGTTTTTTAACTATTTGAGGCATTTTGGGGCGGAGAGAGCTCTTCAGACCAAGTGGTCGCCATGCAAATAGGTCTGGAGTGAAGGTGCTCAAGGAAAACTTTCTTTTTACACTCTGCCACCCTACCATGCCGTGCCACCAAAGCATTAACTGCTGTTTGGAGGATTCTGTCCCAGCTCCTCTTCCTAAGACCATGCTGGCTGAGGCAGGTCGTGTTGACACTGAATACTCCCTACCAGACGATGTTCTTCAGCTCCATGGCTCCTGTAGCGTTGAAAAGAACGTCAGTGATAACCCGGAGCCTCTACACTCTCAGCTTGACACGTTTCAGCCAGACCTCCCGTATGGCTCGACTTGACCTCTCGTATACAGTAATCTCTGCTTTTCGTGGGGGTTGAGTTCCAAGAGCACCCGCGTAAATTGAAAAACTGTGTTGTTGTGTTTTGGTAAAAAATGCCTAAAAATGTCTATTTTTATAGTGTAAACCCTAAATATGCCCCCAAATCTGCTCCCAGAATTTCATTTTAAACTCAGTTTAATGCATTACCTTTAAAGAACATATAAAGGTAAACTCATATTCGCCACTTTTCATTTAATTTACAGTAATTAAATGCTTTAAACAAAAGAAACACTGAGATGATCCACGGGGGAGATTCTGGTCTGGAGCACCACAGACGCTTCAAACGGCAGCAGCAAGGAGAAATAAATCAGAATCAGAAAACTATTGAAACCCGGAGGAAAATGCTTAAAACCATTAGCATTAGCAGTTAGCATTAGCAGTTAGCACATGTTTAGACAGGGCACAGCTTACTAATAAATAAACTGAGATAAATTGGGGAACAAATGTTTAAAACACTAAAACACAAAGACAAGACACGGAGCAGTCATACACATGCGCATGCACACTTTCTCTCTCTGTTAGAGAGTGTGCGGGACTGCTGCATGTCTCTAAAGGAGTGTGCGCGCATGTGTGACTGCTCTCTCTCTCTCTCTCTCTCCATAAGTTATTGGATTGGCTATTTTCAAACCTCCCACCTCTAAGTTCACTATATGGACAAAAGTACTGGGACACTCTTTATTACTAAATTCAGGTGCCCCTTACTTCCAGTGAAGGGCAATCTTAATGCTTCAGCATATCAAGATATTCTGGACAATGCCATGCTTCCAACTTTATAGACACAAGTTGGGGAAGAACCTTTTCTATTTCTCCATAAAGGCATGGTTGGATGAGTTCAGAGTGGAAGAACTTGACTGGCCTGCACAGAGCTCTGACCTCAACACCATCCAACACCTTTAGGATGAACTGGAACAGAGACTGGGAGCCAGGCTCTACAGACGCTCTACAGACCGGCACAAATTCCCACAAAAACTCCAAAAGGGCACCGACTCCGTATTAAGGCCTATGCAGTGTCATTAAAGTCCCCGTTGGTGTAATGGTCATGTATCATTTGTGGGTATTAGGGAGCATTTTCTAAAAGTGTCAATAGATAAACATTGCTGAAGTGTGTGGGGCTGAGCAAGCCCTGATGAAATAGAAGAGCTTAAGCCCTGGCCCACTCTAATCTCTGAAGATACTTTCAAGCTGGTTGCATACCTTTAATTTCTCCTGCACGTGCTTTCTTATAGAGCCCCTTCACATCTCTCTTTTCACACACTTCTAGTGGTGCGTTCACATACACCTCGAAAAACGGAAGCCCAGCGCTCTCGTGGATATTCCGAGCCTCAAGACGGTCCTACGGAGAGAGAGAGAGAGAGAAAGAGAGGGAGAGAGAGAGAGATAGAGAGAGAGACAGAGAGAGAGAGAGACAGAGAGAGACAGAGAGGGAGAGAGTTAGAGACAGAGAGAGAGAGAGAGAGAGAGGAGGGGAGAGAGAGACAGAGAGAGTGAGGGGCACAGAAAGAGAGAGAGAGTGACAGACAGTAGTAACATGAGTAAACAGTAGTTCATAATAGTTTCTGCTATTCCAAATTAACCCTTGAAATGTCATACTGGGTGCCAAACTGAAAAGGCCATAACCCTGTAATATGCATCAAAGCTGTTAAATTGTAGAATTATTATAAGGTTATTACTTCTAAGACTTACTGGATAAATAATACCCATATTTTGTAGTTATTAGAGTGAGGAATTGAAATACGGACCCTCATGGTTTAAGGCGCTAATATACATAAATATACTGTGACAATGTATGTTCCTAGTTAATGTATATGCATTTATATTTATATACATCATGCATGTTTTTCATCCTTCATTATTTGTAATGCTAAGTATCAAACACTGGAAGTCGCATACTGAATTTTGCATGCTCATTATTGTTCAGTTTATTCTATTCTATTCTATTCTATTCCATTCTATTAAATGATGAAAAGCGATTGTGACCATCTAGCCAAATACATCACATTATTAACATTATTTTCATTACTATTATTATTGTGGGTGTGTGTAACCTTGGTGAAAGGGGAGATGAAGCTCGTGATGCAGACGAGGCCGGCGTCAGCGAACAGTCTGGCCACCTCAGCGATGCGCCGGATGTTCTCCTCGCGGTCGGCGGAGCTGAAGCCCAGGTTTTTATTCAGACCGTGCCGGATATTATCTCCATCCAGAGAGTAGCAGGGGATTCCATGATAGACCAGATATTCCTCTAATGCAAAACCCACTGTGGTCTTACCAGCTCCTGATAGGCCTACACACGCGCACACACACACACACACACACACACACACATCAAGACGCCATCAGCACACAAACAAACCAGTGCAGCATATAAAAATGCACATAACCACCAACACCTGGGCATACCTACAAAAACACAGCCATATACACACGCACAGTAACGGTGGGAATACATCTCTGTGCAAAAGTTTGAACACCTCCAAAAACCATGGTTTGTTGATTTGCTAAGTGAAAGTTAGCACACTTTCTACTGAGAACACACTTAAATGTCACAACTTCTATTTATTTGCTAAGTTCAACATTTTAAAAAGAAACATAAAGTGTGATAACTTTCACACAGACAACCTTAAAGCTTTATTTTGCATAGGATGGACCTCACTCTCCCCCATCACCCAACTACAAGATGCTCTCCAGCAAAAAGATCTTTTAGCTGACAGAACAGAATTGGCGGTTAGTGTTCTCCTCCGAGCGTGTTGAACTGTTCGATGGCGTTTAATGGCAGTTCAGGAAGATACAGTGGCACTTCACATGACTTGGAGGAAGCAAGTGTTAGCCTTCACCTTCCCAGTGTTGGTGGTACTGGGCAAAAGGGAGAGCCCTAGTTAGTGGGTGGAGTTGAACATGACTACATTATGGAGAAAATCGGAAACTCCCCACTTTCCAAAGAAATATTAAATCACATAAAACGACCAAAAGTCTAGGAAGTATTGTTATTTTAACTTGACCTTACATTGACTGTATTCTAGTAAACATTAGACAATAAACTAACCTCCCTGGGTAACTTGTCACGACCTTCATCATGCAGGACGTTTGATGAAAAGCTACATCTTGTTAAACTTGATCGTGTGTGAAAATGAAAACTGGTCCACCATATTCAACCTATTTTACGTTATTAAATTTGGTGAATATCTTAACGAAGATGTAAAGTTCACATTTTCATTCATAAAGCTGCCACTGCTGTAATATTCTTCTCATTAAGATAACTTTAAGCTGTGAATATGGAAGAGTCTGCTAGTATTAGCTTTTTTAGCTCCCAAACTATTAGTTTTTAATGGTTAAATAGGGAGCTTTGCTGTTATGATACAAAGAATTTCATGGACAATAAAAACAGGAATTTTAATTGCTACAGAAATGAATGGAGATCAAAATATACTGCCAAACACTTGCAGGTTATTATGACATGGCTGTTGTCTGTCTCCCTGGTTTTATTTCCAGTTTTAGTACCATTTTAGTTGAACTTTGTCTTTTGCAAGCTGAACACACACTGCCTGTATTAACTTCACATGAACGTTCACTGCTTGCTATCAAATGGTGGCAACTCTTCTGAAACTCCTCAGTGTGTGTGAATTAGAGAAACCAACTGTTGTTCAGAAGAAAATTACGAGACAGAAAGTGAGTGTGTGTGTGTGTGTGTGTGTGTGTGTGTGTGTGTGTGTGTGTCTGTTTACCTGTCAGCCATACAGTACATCCTCTGAATCCCGCCCGGGTCCCCAACACCTGCCCTCTCTTACTGCGACTGACATGGTGGGCCTGATACACCACATTGGTGGACCTCTGGAAATCCTGGAACACACACATACAGACAAATATGTCATGTAGACTCAAACAGTAGTTCACCAACTGATACCTCCATAATTCTTTTACAGTGTGAAAAAAAGTTATTTATTCATTAATATAACAAGATCAATAATGTAGTTATATGGACATTAATGCAAGTAATTTCGGACAATTTATATTGGTCTATTCATCATGAAATTTTACAAAGGTGAAGAGTTAAGAGGCTTTGATGTGATATACAGAATGCGTACACAACGATCAGGCCTAACATAAAAACCACTTAGGTCTCCCTTGTACCGCCATCAACACATGGACTCCACAAGGTGTGCTGCAGTATCTGGCACCAAGACTTTAGCAGCAGATCCTTTAGGTCCTGTAAAGTGCTTGATGAGGCCTCAATGGATCAGACTAGTTTGTCCAACACATCCCATGGATGCTCAATCAGATTAAGATCTGGGGAGTCTGGAGGCAGAGTCAATGCCTTGAACTCTTTGTCATGTTCTTCTAACCATTCCTGAGCAATTTTTGAAGTGTGGCAGGCAGGGGTGTATCAAGCTTTCCAAAAGTGGGGGTGTTCTGGGATGGGGAAGCCAAATTATAAATACAATTTAATCAATTTAATACAGTTTAAACTGACAAAAGTGGGGGATGGAATCGCATTTTAGCGAAAGTGGGGATGTTGCTATTTCCCTGTTGGCAGGGGCATCATCAGCTACGCCCCTGGTGGCAGGGGCATCATCAGCTACGCCCCTGGTGGCAGGGGCATCATCAGCTGAAAGAGGCCTCTTCCATTAGGGACTACTGTTGTCATGAAGGGGTGTAGTTGATCTACAACAATGTTTAGGTCCTATGTGTCAAAGTAACACTGACATGTCAGGAACCAAGGTGGACTGGTACCCATGTGGATATCCACCTGATGTACACGATAATGTGTTTTATCAGACCAGGTCACCTTCTTTCATTATTCCATGTTCCTGTTCTGATGTTCAAGTGTCCACTGTAGGAGCTTAGGTGGAGGACAGGGGTTGGCATGGGTACTCTGACTGGTCTGTAGCTACACAGCCCCATACACAGCAAGAGCTGTGATGTGTTGTGTGTTCTTACACTTTTCATCCATTGTCAGCATGACCGTTTTTTTTAACAGTTTGTGCTACAGCAGATCCTCTTTGGGATCAAACTTATCTGGCTAACATTAATGAGCCTTGGGTGCCCGCGACCCTGTCGCTGGTTCACCTGTTGTCCTCCCTTGGACCACTTTTGGTAGGTACTAACTACTGCATACTAGGAATAACACACAAGATCTTTTTTAAGTGGTTACAAAAGGGACTGTATATAAGATCTAAAAGCTGTACACCATCCTGATCAAACAGGTGGATGGTGGTGGCCTAGTGGGTAGGATACTTGCCTCTGGACCACCACTGGGTTCCTGAGTAAGACCCTTAACCCCAAGTTGCTCCAGGGAGACTGTCCACTGTAGTTAGAGAGTGGAAGTCGCTTTGGATAAAAATGTGCTAAATGGTGCAAATGTAAACAGAAAAAATGAAAGCCAGTTCTGTGTCGATATCTCGAAAACTGGAGGAGAAAAAAAAATCTGCAAGAAGAAACATGGTTACTAATGAAACGTGTGTGCAGGGGCCAGTGAATATCTTAGCACACTCTACGTGTGTGTGTGTGTGTGTGTGTGTGTGTGTGTTTGTGTGAGCGTGTGTGGGTGTGTGTGAGGGGTGAGGTGAGAAGTAGCCACATCATCAGTTTCCAGCAGCAGTACACTGACCACATTGTCCATCTGGCATCGCTCTCAGACCAGAAATTAATGCCGGTGCCTTCTGCATCCTGACACAAACCCCCCCACCAACACACACACACTCACACACACACTCACACAAAGCACCTCTGCTCACACAGTTCTCAATACTCTCCTCATCTAGGTTAAAGTGGGAAAGCCTTTTTTTAAGCAAACAGAAATAATCTATTTTTCAGCACTGTCCTGGTTATAATACCTTTGTCAGTTCAGGCAAATAGGGAAACAAATAAGAAACCCATTAAAAAAAGAAAAAGTCAAACAGAAATAAGTCGTGAGTCCACATGAATGATGTGTCACTCGACCATGCGCCGACACACCCACTGACAAGCAAATTGGCTCTTAAACTCTGCTCTCAAAGACATGTATCAGTACAGCCAACCCCACACACTTACCCTTTTATAACCTCACCTTTTACAACCTTATCCTTCCATAGACACACCTCCCCCTTGGCCACTGATGCAAATCCTTGCAATGCAAACACACTTGCATTCATATACTGGAAACAAACATACACATGCATATGTGCATGTCCGTGCATGTGTGAGTGTGTGTGCTGTTTCATAAGTGAGCTATTGGTGTTTTCTGTCAAATATCAAAGTTTGTTTCAGATAAACAAAAGTTGGTTGAAAAGTTGCTAAAAGTTGGTTTCAGATAAATGTATCAGTATCATTCAGTATAAAAGTATCAGTATCATTCAGTATGGTGGCAATTTCGTAAATTTCAAATAGCAGGAAGCCATGTTTTAACTGTATTCAGAACTCATTACTGTCATCACCCAGCTGGTCTTCCTTTACATTTTTTGACCCAGCTGCGTCAAAGAGTTACCCTTAAGGTACAGGAGTGAGGAATGGAAGCTTGACTCCTTGCTATATAAGGCAATTTTTGCTATCCTTTGATATGAGGGAGATGTGGAATCCCATCAGCATCAGAAATGTTCAAAACTTTGAATTAAAGACACACTAAAAAGGAGCTGTCCGCATATTTTTTCATGACTTCGCATTGAAAACGTAGTAAAAAAGGAGCTGTACACGTATTTTTTTCTCTATAAAGCTGAACAAGTTGAGCAACATTCCTGTTAGGGTTGATGGAATCAATCCATTCTGGGTTAAGGGTTAATATGAAAGGAAAAACACACAAGGTAACGTCTTTAAAGAAAATGCACATCTTTAAAGTAACATCTTTTAAGTAATATTTTTAAAGCAAATGCACTCTTCTGATGATCTGATCACCTTGTAAAGTGTCCTCCCGCCGTAGAGAGTGCGGGTCTATAAGGCATGGTGCCAACACATAGAACCAGGTGAGATAAGGGCAGGGTTTTCCATAAACCTAATCCCTCCTGTTGGAGGTTTGATAATAAGTTTTGTAATCTGACCGTTATGATGACTTTCCAGAACAAGGAGAGCCTGTTCATCCCATCTGCAAAGAAGTGTTTGCCACTTTTCTTGCAAAAAAAAAAGTTTTTATTGATTAAAGGTCTTTTTAGCAGGATTATTATTCATAATACACTTTGTTGTGACGGTTATATGTTCAGTGTTTGATTGCTGGATTACAGACGTGGAAGGTGGCGTGAAACTAAAAGTGATCCAGCCGGAACGTCATTCGCAGAATGTCATGGAACGCATCAGCCAATCACACGACAGACGTCAGAAACTAACTGCAGGTAATATTTGACATGTTTTAAAACAGTTGCCCTTCACAAGTATTTGTCATGGATGGGCCAGTAGACATGCTTAAGCTTAAAATACTTTAAAACTTCAAATAAACCATCGTTACAGAGAAAATCCTTACTTCTCTTGTGAAGTCTAGTTTCAGAGATACAATGTTTAACTATTACTAGGGGCTGCACAATGTAGACAAAATACTACTTTAGCGGAATTGTGATGACTTTTAATACACTATAAGGCCCATATTCTCACTTTCTGGATTTAAAAAGCCTGAAGAACGTAAATATTGTTCAAGTTCCAAATTGTACGTTCACTCCCTCATCATTACAGCCCATCAACGTTTTATTCACAGTATTACCTGGTCTCTTGTCACTTTATCACTGTGTTTAATGTCAGAGAACTTCTGAATGAATGATATATATTATATTTTTTCATTAAATAGTTTTTCTTCTTAATGAGCTGCAACGCAGGGCAGCCAAGCAGAAAAGAGACTATTTACATACAGTACTGTGCAAACAACTTAAGCACCTGTGAAAAATTGTTTAGTTGAGCATTGAATGTTAAGATTACACAGTACAGGGTGATTTTATGTTCAGTTTATCAGTGTGTTCCTTGTGGAAGTCTTAGTTTCCATCAGAAACCTGGTTTGACTCAGTCAGTCCTTCACTTCAGGAGCTGCTGATGGAGTTTCACAAATCCAAACAACGGATGGAGGAGAAATTTGGAACAGAACCTGTGTTCACAAAGACTATTTTATTACAAGCAGAACAAATCTTGATACTTTTTACTTTTTTCCTCTCTCGTTTGTTTGCTTTTATTCCAATGTTAACTTTGCTAGCAGAGACACTTTATCACATGCTGAGAAAAATGGCTTTAAAGAATTTGCATAGGAGTTTGAGATGTTTGCACAGTACTGTATATCAGTTATAATAACAGAAACAGCCTAAGCGATAAATAGAAGTTGGAAGATGGTCACATAAGAATGATTTATGATGAATTATGTCCACAAAAAAGAAATGAAATACAAGGAAAAAAACATGGGCTCTTCAAAAAGAGCTCAGCTCATCGCTTCAGGGGGTAAGGAAATAATGTAACTTTTAATGGCTTATACACTATATGGACACTGTATTGGGACACACCTTAATTATTAAATTATTAAGTGGCCCACACAGAGTCCTCACCTCAACCCCATACAACACCCTTGAGATAAACGGAGCTTGCGAGTCAGGCATCAATCCAGCATCAGTGCCTGACATCATAAATGCTCTACAGATGGACACAAATGGGGGAAAGGGGGACCTTATTAAAGTCTATAGATCTGAATGCAATGTCATTAAAATGTTTGTTGGTGTAATGGTCAGGTGTCCCAAAGCTGTTGTCAATATAGTGTATTGTGCAGCCTATTATAAAAATGTATAGTAATTGGGATGTGTCCACAGGACACTGGCTGAAACACCTGTGGTCAGACTATCAGAGGAACAGGAGAACAGAGTGAATGGCAGATCACAGCTACGAGCCTCAAAACAATGAAGAAAGATCTCCATTGCAGGTTTTCCCTGAAAGGACAGTCCAAGCAGGGAAATACCTTTTACACCCTTCAGCCTCACACAACTGCAGCCACAGTTACACCACTGATTTCATGAAATAACCACAAAACGAGTACAATTAGTTAAAAAAAAACCTAACTTCAAACAGTCATCCCCTGTGCTACTGGGGAGGAATGTCTTTGCACATTCAGCATCTATCAGCACATAAAAAAGTGAAAGTGAATTATATGTTCCTTTTTTGGGGGACAATTTTAGCCTTAAATAAAAATTATGCTCGAAAACAAGAGTGAGTAAAATAGTCATTCTAAGTAGCTACCCCCCCCACACACACACAAAAAAAAGCTTTAATTGCAAGTATTTTTACTAGAAAATACTCAGAAGTACTTTCTCCACCCCCCTCAAGTACACCTGAGACAAAACAGGCACGAAAGGGTGAATGGCTGCACTGATTCAAAGTTTTATCCACAGTGTTACCTGGTTTCTCGTTACTTCATCGGCGTATTTAACGTCAGAAAACTTCTGAATGAATAAGAGCGGATTTCTGAATGAAATATCAAGCCTGGGATGTAAACAGGAACGGGGACCTAAACTAAATCTTACCGTGTTCTGTTTCTTGGTTCCGAACATGTCGACACCTGGACTGCACTTCGAGCCCGGAGAGCAGAGAGAGTGTCCGTATGTGTGTGTGTGTGAGTCTCCGTGAATATGGAGTTACGGCTGAGACATGGAGGCTTTTTAAAATACCCCGAAGACACGTAGCAGTCCAGCAGCCCTCCCTCCCTCAGTCCCCTCTTCCCCAGATCCCTCCTCCCGAGCCGCCGTCCGGGTTCAGGAGCCCAACCAGGACTCCGGAGAGTGAGATCAGGCTCTTAGTGCAATTCCATGTCTCTTCATCAATTAGGGTTTTCTGAGTGGACGTAAAAGCCACGATTTTCTTACAGACCGTGTTAACAAATGAGTTCCTGTACTAGGCTACTACTACTACTACAACTAATAACTACTACTAATAATTGTAGTGGTTCTTATACAGTCTCGGCACACTGATATCGGTGGTAACGTTTATTTTCATGTAGCCTCAACGGTTTAGTTAGAAACCTCATTTTTACAAAAAAACTAAACGTGGCGGCTCGGCTGACATGGTCTTTTGTTATACTTATAACTTTGAGCTTTGAGGGTTATTTGCTTGTTACTTTATTTGTGCATGGAAAATAAACGGTGTTGCTCCCAGTGGTGTTAATATTTTGCAAATTCCATGCATGAAGAAACATAAAAAATTGCAATGAAACACCTTTCATAAAAATTTGTTACCCAGTGTAGTAATAATAGACCAGCACTACTACTACTACTAGTCTAGTACTACTACTACTATTAGTACTGCTGCTACTACTACTACTAATAATAATAATAGTAACAATAGACCAGTATACTACTATTACTACTGCTGCTACTGCTACTACTACTACTACTAATAATAGTAATAATAGACCAGTACTACTACTATTACTGCTGCTTCTACTACTACTGCTACAAATAATAATAGTAATAACAGCCCAGTACAACGACTACTAATAATGATAATAGTAACAAACCAGTACTACAGCTACTATTAATAACAGATCAGTACAACTACTATTGCTCCCACTACTACATTTAGCAGACGGTTCTACCCTAAGCAACTTCCATTCTCTAACTCCAGGGGACAGTGTCCCTGGAGCAACTTGGGGTTAAGGGTCTTGCTTAGGGGTGTTATCCTGAAGGTTAGATTCGAGCCCATAACCTCTTGGTCCAGAGGCAAGTATCCTACCCACTAGGCCACCACCACCATACTACTCCTATTGCTACCAATACTGCTACTAGTACTACTATTACTAATTCTATTACTACTGCTACTACTATTACTCCTGTTACTACTACTACTACTACTACTACTACTACTACTGCTACTACTACAACTACTACTACTGCTACTATTAATACTGCTACTACTACTACTACTACTGCTACTACTACTGCTACTACTACTACTACTACTAC